>SNQJ01S0091878.1:1381-32624 GCA_010110895.2 Picea sitchensis | reverse complement strand
ATGGATAGTCCCTCCTTTGGAGTCCTTTATTCATGTTATGGAAAGGGGTTGGTTGGAAACCTTTCTTGCGCTAATTCAATTTATCGTGCTTCTTATCTTTCCAAGATTTAGAAGTTTTAGATATCTATTTATACTATTCGTAACACATCCAAGACTTCCTAAATACCTCATTTAAAGAATTAGAATTATCAAATTCAATTCTATCTTTATAATATCGTGGTAGAAAACTTAAGAACCATTGAATTTTTACCTTATCTTCTTTGATATAGAGCACAAATCTCAACAGGTCTAGGAATGTTTTAATCAGATCATCAATAGCCATTTTTCCTAGTCGCAATTCGTAAAATTCCTTAGTCTTTCTTTCGTAATAACTTTTGGATATGTATTTTTTCTTAAAATTCTTTTTGAATTCTCACCATTCCATCCATTTTTATTTCAATCGTTTCTCTAGTTTCAGGTCTTGCCACTAGATACTAGCTTTTCCCTTTAATTTCTAAATGGTCATTGTAACTTTCATATTACTAGAATAATTATAAATGTGAAAGTATATCTTAATGTATAACAACCATTCTTTAGCTTCCACATCAGTCTTTGATTCTCCATTGAAGGTGGAGGTTTTTATTTTTTTGAATTCACCTTCTAGGTGGTCCAATTGTTTTATTTTCCTTCCTGAAGATGCCTTGTTTTCTGTCATGTGTGGGTCCTCAAAAGAGATGTCTTCTTTTTTTGTTTCATTACTAGAAATATTTGAGGGCCTTTTTCTGACCTCTTCTTCCCTCTCATTATCCTTTGGACTCTCCTTTGTTATTGTACTGTGTAGAAAAAATTCATTTATTTCTAGCTGATCTTCTTGAGCTTTCTTCAAATTTTCATTATCAACTTTAAACACTTGTAATTATACAATAAGGTTCCTCATTATTTCCAATAGTAACTTGAGTGGTTGAACTTCCCTCACTGTGATGTTCTAGGTCTATAAATATTCTACACTGGCATTTTCACAAGAGACAATTTTTTATGTTTGTAACAATAAATATTGTTTGTTATATTTTTCCTTTAGTAAAAATAATTTTATGGTGTTTCCCTGAAGTCCAAGTATTGTAACCAATATCTCTAATACCATATGTAATGTAGCCCAATTTTTTCTAAAAAAAAAAAAATTGACAGGGAAAACTATAGTCTAATATCAAACAAAATTGTTCATGACACAAGAAGATATTTCCTTATATAAATTATCCCACTCTTGTGCGCATATAAGTCTTTACTCCACTGGATTATCGATCCTAACTAGAAGGAGATAAAAACAAAAATATAATTTACTGTTATATTCTATTAAATTAATCCATAGTGTTTTGGAGGATTAGCTCATGACCTATATTACTATAAGCTATGATACGACACTAAATTCGTTAAGGTAATTCCATTATTTTCATTTTAATAAGCTAGGAAACATTATTATCTAAGTCTATAGTATAACGCACTAGGATTAGAATAATATCTATGCAATCCAAAAATATATTAAAATAATACAACTATATTACAAAACTAGGCATAAGATAATCCTACTAACAACGAGGTTGCAACCATACACATATATGATGTAGGAACATCACTATCAAACTAAGAAATCAAGGGCATAAGCGAATTGACATCAAAACACATTGAAAGGGTCGAACCGACTCTTAACCAGATTGGTAGCAGTGTGGAGATCTTTTTTTTGTAATTTCGCGTTGTTAGTTAATTGTATGGAAAATTGGGCCACCGTTTGAAATGACGGATCATTGTAAATCCTTACATGACTGTAAGATATTAAACATGTAGGATATTATCACTTATTAGTCATTAGTTTTCATTTAATTGATTTAGTAGGTAATCACTAGAGGAGGAGGTGGTAGAACTTAGATAGGATGGAGAAGAGCCGAGAACTGACTCCCTTTAGATTTTTTGGAGATAAGTTTTTATTGTATTGTGTCTATAAGAGACATGAGGGTAACTATTTTTTTGGATTTGAATAGAATAAAGGAGAATTGATCCAAATATACTGTGTTGATATCGTCTTGTATTTTTTGTTGTTGTTATGAGTTTTGTGAGTGCATTAGGTTTACTGTGACTGAGTGAATTCATGAAGGATTGAACAAGTTTCAATTGTTTCTCTTCTATAAGTTTATGAAAGGAATGCATATTGAACACAAGGAGTGCATGTGATATATTTTTTTCGACTCGAATATCAGAAGAGATAGAAATAAACTTTTGAATGCAAAGTGTGCATATCGAATGCAAGGAGTGCGCATGCGAAGTATTTAACTTGGAGAACACTTTCGATAAATCACTCAGGTGTTTCTCATAAGATAGTGCAGAGGTCTGTTGCAAGGAGTACACAGGGCTAGAAATCAACTAAGAGTCGACAAAAATACTTTTAGGAGTTCAAAGGTTCAAAGAAAGGACAAGTACAAAAAATTTGCAAAAGAAATCCTTCACGAATAAAGAATTTCCAAAGTTTTAGGATCAAGATTCTCCCAGGAGGAGATCACTCCACACCATTAGATCTTGGAGAAGTCGTGCACTGGTTAGTCACGAGGGTCCTTCGGAAATTCACAAATCAAAAGATTTGAAGTGTAGAGGGGTAAAAGCCTCCGAAGCACGAAGCTGCGAAGAAATCTAAGTTGTTGATCATTGGTTAAGGAGGACCGTTGATCTCCATGTGTGGAGATAATTTTTCGATTCGATGATCGAGAGTTGTGGGGTTGAGTGTTTTAAAGATTCCATAAATCTGGAGTCCGAAGGGATCATGATAGTTGGTTGTTTGAACGATGAGAGTCGTAGATCTCGCTCATACGAATCTATGGTTCAGAGTTCGGAAGAATTGGCAGAGGCTGCAATCAAAATGAATGAAGCCCGAAGCACTAAAGGAGGTAAGCCTAGGGTCAAAACCTGAGGTCATATGCAATTTCCACCAGAAACAAAAGATTGGTGCCAAATTTGATTTCGAATGAATAAGGGGCCTAAGTGAATTGTTCTAGGGTTAGTGAATACCCAAAGAGCTAATTATTCTCAGTCTTGTGAAGATCCTAGACCGGGAGGTCGCCCATCCATTTGGAGAGAAGGGGGGTTTACACCAAGTGGTATCAAAGCCTAAAAAATATTGAAGTTGTACTCTGTGTGTTAGAAACAGTTGAAACAATTCCATCGAGGATACGTGCAGAACCACCTATAGTAAATCATGTTGTAGGAAGAGAAATGAGAGAGCTTCGCGCAAGATTGGAAGTGATGGAAGAAATGCAAAGGATAACACTTCTCGCTGGAGACATCAGTGATGCAAAGAGAAAAGAAATATAAGTTGAAGAAGCTACAGTGGAATATGTGGCTGAAGAATGCTTATTGAAAGTTGTTGTGAAGTTGGGAGCTAGAGAAAAGATAGACATCCTAATGTATGAAGGAAACCTGGATGATAAAGAGCTATTGGACTAGATAAGGTCCATGGAAAAGTATTTCGACTGTGAATATGTTGATGAAGGGAAGAAGGTGAGACATGCTGTCACCAGATTAAAAGGACATGCAACAATGTGGTGGGATGAACTGCAGGAAAATAGGAGGAGCAAAGGTAAACAAAAGATAAAGAATTGGACATAATGGTAGCCAAACTAAAAGATAAATTCATACCTAAGGATTATCAGATAAATCTATTCAAGAAGTTGCAAAACCTGAGACAGAAGGGTATGACTGTAAAAGAGTACACAAAAGGATTCTATAGGCTGAATATTAGGATTAGACAAAGGGAGAAAGATGATGAAAAATTTGTCAGGTATATAAATGGCTTGAGGTATGAAATCTAAGATGAGATCAACATGATGAATGTAAGGACAGTGGAGGATGCTTATCAGATTTCACTAAAGGCAGAAGAAAAGTTGGCCAGGAAACAGAGTCAGTGAAGCAGAGGCAAAATCTCAAATAGAGGTAAAGGAGTTGTCTATGATAAGGCGCATAAAATTAGGGATGAGACTAAGAAATCATATGGTCACCTCGAAAGGGGAGGAAGTTCCCGAAGAGGACTATTTGGTGGGATAAATTATTTTCCTCGAGGAAGAGGAAGAGCTAGAGGAGGTGAAGTCAAATTTTATGCATGTGGAAAGACAAGACACATTTCCTGGGAATGCCCCAAGAGGAAGAAAAAGGAGGAGGAGAAGCACACATTTTTGAAGCCTAGAAGAATGTGGAAGTAGAAGCAGCAGAAGGAGGATAGAACCTTATGATGAGGAAGTTTATTCTAAAGATATAGAAGGAAATAGAAGACTCAGTTCAACGAATGAGGTTGTTTAGGACTACTTGTAAAACAAAGAACACGGTTTGCAAGATGATTATAGACAGTGGGAGTACTGATAATTTAGTATCCACAGAGATGGTAGAGAAGCTGGAGCTAGAGAAAAATACACACCCAGGCCCATATAAAGTATCGTGGTTGCATAAAGGACATCAAGTAATGGTAAGTCAACAATGAAAAGTTGAATTTAAAATAGAAAGTTATAAATATGATATTTTGTGTGATGTAATTATTATGGATGTTTGTCATATTCTGTTGGGGAGACTGTTGACACAAAGTTTAAATTTTTCTATCCCTGGGAACTAAAGTTTCATCTTTTCCTAAGTCATGGAGCCGCCCCTATTCCAAAGGGGAATCAGAGATTTCCGTTCCTTTTCGGGTTTCGAGATTCAGTTTTTCTAGAGGTATGATCTTCAACCATCCTAATTTCGCGGTGCCGAAATCCTGAAACTGTTTAACATATTAAAAAAATTAAAAAAAGGGGGGAAGAAATAAGGGTTACCTTTTCCATCGCTTTCCACAAAGCTCTCTTTAATCCGTAATTAACTAATCTCCTAAACCCAATCATATTTCCCTTAATCTTTCGTGATTCAAGTTTTCCTTTATACTAAAGCGCTTTCAAACTCTCAACCGTCAAACACCTGATCCTCATTTTTTTGAAAAGTTAAAAGGATAATTAATCATTAACCTTGATTAATTAAAGCTATAATACGTGATTAGAGCCTCACTAATCGCATCGCAATGTCGTTATCCAGGGTTTTCTTATGACTTATCCTTTGACAACAGGATCCCTGAAGTTCTGAAGAAAAAAAATCACGTTTTCTCTAAACAAGGTTTAAGATTAAGGTTAATTCGCTTCCAAAGCAGGATTAGTGATAACCAAGCTGCCTTTCGCATTTCGGGAATTGAGGAAGGTAGTGATTTTTTGAAACTCTAGTTTCGAAATTGACGATATATGACAGTATTAATAACGGATACGTGAAGATATTTTTGATGCAAAAACGTATCTCCAGACATATCTTTTCATTAAAAAACATTAACTTTTGTCGTCTGTGCCTATACACTCGTTATAACACAAAATTAAAGGTTAATAAGGTCTTGTATTTTGAACTTCATTGTTATCCTTTACATCTGCAACAAGTCACATTTATCTGGTTTTATACATATTTTCTCTGTAAATAGGTTTCTAATCCAATGCAGATATCATGGCACCTAAGAAGGCGCCCAAGAAAAGTGAGGAAGTTGCATAAAGCTCAAGTCCAGATGGAGATGCTATATCTGATACAATACCACATGCCATCAATTTCATAAAATCCTAGAGGTAGATTTTTGAGACTCTGGATTATGAAATAAAAAAATTCCCTCATGACGTCGACAATAAACTTCGAGATATAGCAAAGTCTGAGCTCCACAAAATAGCTACCCGGCTGCGACTTATGACATATAACGACATGATTAGTTGGGACTTAAAACGAACTGATGTGCATATGAGAAGAATTCTGGACAACCGAGGGGTCGTCATTGGTTCTTTCAGACCAGAACATGTACAAGTAATGTATAAATTATCCCCCAGTCCCAAGTATATTTATAAAAAATATTTTGTGAGTGATTTTAAACGGAAAGAATGTATTGATTCAGACCAAACGTATCCTAGAATAATTAAAGACTGGTGGAGAAACAAAGAAAAATTCAGGGCTAACACCCATGGTGTTTATGCCACAACTCCTTTAAATGAGTATATGGTCTATGTGGCAATGATGTTATGTAGACTTTTCGGAAATAAAAGTCCTACCCATTTCCCTGTAGAATGGGTACCCCTTTTGCATGAGGCAGCAGAAGGTTACAGTTTTAATTGGGATAAGATTTTATCTGATAACATAGCGAAGGAGGTCATGGAATATTAGATTGCAAGATCCAATGGCAGACTAGTAGCCTTTTATATTTATGCATACATCATGGATGCTATATGCTTCTCAAATCCTTTCCCTTTGATGAATTGGAGTTGGAATCTGACTTACCCGGAACCCATTCATGAATATCCTTCTAAACTTTGGGAAGAAAATGCTAAGGACCCATTTTATGAAATCTGTCATTTCGTGGTAATACCACTACATCAGATGTTGTATGGCTGTACACCTCCTCGCATTTCAGAGTTGGTCATAGGAACTCTCAAGGCAGTTGTTGACTAGTTTATAGAGGAGAATTTCTCCTACATCAGATTTTTCGGATGTTCAATCCCTCCACATGCACTCCCAAATTTCCTCCCTGACAGACTGGTGTGCAGGGAGGTAGTTCATCAAATAGTAACAGGTGTAATTGGGATAGAACTAAAGACAACTCAAAATAATTCTTGGCCAGTCTTTCAATTTCAGGTTGGAAAATTTTCACTTCTCAACTTGGGTCATTTCAAATTGGTGGACCTCGAACACAGGAAGCACGACCCTTACCAGTTAGTGGGAAAACATATGACCCACTGTAATATGAAGGCTTATGAACATGAGAATTCCCCTTGTGATGACATGTTCAAAGGGACTAGGACCTATGAGGAAGTCTTAAAGAGGGTACAAATACTACCATCCGACTTGCACGCTAGTTTTCAGACCTTCTAGAAGCACAGACGGAGCGGTTTGCCCAAAGTGCTGCAAGAGAAGAAATTACCCTTCCTCAGGAACAAAGTGATACTCCTCCAGGCTTCAAACAAGAGGCACGAGATAAAGTCAATACTGAAGAATTTCCTCAGGAGAATGAGGGATCTTCACAAAATGAAGAGGCCTTACAGACATAAAATCTAAAGATAGAAGCAGAGAGGAGGCCCAGGACACCTCCCGAGTCCAGTAAGTCCACTCCTCCTTCATCACCTGCTGTTGATGTCAATATACCTAAGGTCATGGGAGAGACAATATATACAGAACTTGGAAGCCCCATAGCTTCCTTAACCCCTTTACAGTCTGCCTTTAGGTTCCCATAGATGGGAACCATATATGTTATTGACCTCACCCCTATCTCCAAAGATGGGATCCCTCCTTCTGACTATTTTTTCAGCAAAAAGAGGAAGGTTGTCCTAAAAGAAGAGATGTATATGTGAGAGGGGGGTATGGTGAAGAAGCATAGAGCCTTGGTAGATGGCGAAAATTTGGAAGAGGAGGATTTCACTATAGAGGTAGCAGGCTCCATGGGATCCATGGCAACATCAAACATTTTTACTGTGGAGAACATGAGATCAAGGATAAAGAAGAGTAACCACACAATAGCTCAATTTCAAGACCAGTTAAAGAATGATGAGAAAAACATTAGAGAAGAGGTGAATAAAATCTTGGAGCAGGCTAGAGCTGTTGAAAAAGAAGAAATTCCATCACTCAAAAAAAGCCTAGGTGAAATGAACCAGAGGATACAAGCAAGTCAGGTGCAAGTTACTCAATAAAAGGAACTTGTAAAGCAGCTACACGCTAAGTTAAATTTGACAGAAGGTTGAGTTGTAGAATTAAAGACTTTCCAGACCCTCTCGCTGGAAGCACATACAAAGATAGAAGCCAGCCAGTAGGAATTGATCTCCAAAATAGAGATCATCCATAATTACTTTCAAGAGGTAAGAAAATCCCTTGATAATATTATTTTACTAGAAAAGAAGGCTAAAGTTGCAAGGAATACTTTCTAGAAAGGAGTTGCATGTTCGAGAACCAGGGAGATATTGAAAGATCTAAAGCTTTCTTTCACAGAACATATAAGAGGAAACATCATGCTCAAGGCATGGGAAACAAACATAGTCGAAAATAAGAAGCTAGTCAAAGAAAGCAAAGATGACTGTGAGGGAATCTTTGATTCTTTGGATAAACAAGCATTAGGTATTGAAATAAATGGATCTGAGCCATTGGGGCACATAAACATTGTGAAACAACAGTTGAACTGCAAATAAGGCTTGCAAGAGATTCAGGTGGAGATTTCATAGTTGAAGGAAATCAATGCCAACCTAATAGATAGATGGATGGTACAACCCAATTTAAAATTGCAAGTGACAAGGTTTGCTGATAAAAGTTTTCAAGACCAACTTCCAAGGATACAAAGAAATTTTTATCTGTTTGAAACTAAATATCTTCCGACACCACCCAGAATTTTTGTTCATTTTTTGGAGAAGTGTATTGAATGTATAGCTTCAAAAGAGGGAGAGACTTTAGCTAAACAGTGAAGTATCGTTCAGAAGCTTACACTTTTGAGTGATAGATCAACAAAAAGTTAATCATGCGATGGTTAAGGTTGCAATTTTGTAACTGTCTTTTCCCCTAAAAAGTAGCAAATCATTAACCATCAAGTAGCAATGATTTTGTATAGATAGGGGGGGATGAGACTGAAAAAAGGCTTTTTTCTTTCTCTAGAAAGAAATTTTTTGATGAAAGTAATTTTGAAGGAGCTCTAAATTAATAGAAATGTAGATTGAAGATTCCATATTTTGTCACGTCTGAGTTATGTGTAGCAGGTTCCATGGGAGCCATGGCAACAAAAAACCTTTTTACTGTGGAGAGCATGAGATCAAGGATAAAGAAGAGTAACCACACAATATCTCAATTGCAATACCACTTAAAGAATGCTGAGAAAAACATTAGAGAAGAGGTGAATAAAAGCTTGGAGTAGGCCAGAGCTATTGAAAAACAAGAAATTTAATCATTCAAAACAAGCCTGGGTGAAATGAACTAGAGGATACAAGAAAGTCAGGTGCAAGTTACTCAACAAAAGGAGATTGTAAAGAAACTACAAGCTAAGTTAAATTTGACATAAGGCCGAGTTGTAGAGTTAAAGGCTTTCCAGACCCTCTCGCTGGAAGCACATACAATGATAGAAGTTGGACAACAAGAATTGATCTCCAAAATAGAGATCATACAGAATTACTTTCAAGAGGTAAGAAAATCCCTTGATAATACTATTTTACTAGAAAAGGAGGCTAAATATGTAAGGAATACTTTCCAGAAAGTAGTTGCATGTTCAGGAAACAGGGAGATATTGAAAGATCTAAATCTTTCTATCACAAAACAAATAAGAGGAGACATCATTCTCAAGGCATGGGAAACAAACATAGTCGAAAATAAGAAGATAGTCAAAGAAATCAAAGAAGACTGTGAGTGAAGCTTTGATTCTTTGGATAAGCAAGCGTTAGATATTGAAATAAATGATTGCTCCAAGTGACTGGGGTAGATAAACATTGTGAAACAACATTTGAAATGAAAAGAAGGCTTGCATGAGATTCGGGCGGATATTTCACAGTTGAAGGAAATCAACACCAACCTAATAGATAGATGAATGGTACAACCCAATTTAAAATTTCAAGTGATCAGGTTTGTCGATAAAGGTTTTGAAGACCAGCTTCCAAGAATACAAAGAAAGTTTTATCTTTTTGAAACTAAAGATATTTCGACACCACCCAGAATTTTTGTTCATTTTTTGGAGAAGTGTATTGAATGTATAGCTTCAAAAGAGGGAGAGACTTCAGCTAAACAGTAAAGTATCATTCGAAAGCTTACAATTTTGAGTGATAGATCAACAAAAAGTTAATCATGCAACGGTTAAGGTTGCAGTTTTGTAACTATCTTTTCCCCTAAAAAGTAGGAAATCGTTAACCATCAAGTAGCAATGGTTTTGTATAGATAGGGGGGAGGAGACTGAAAAAGGGATTTTTTCTTTCTCTAGAAAGACATTTTTTGACGAAAGTAAATTTGAAGGAGCTCTGAATTAATAGAAATGCAGATTGAAGATTCCATATTTTGTCACATCTGAGTTATGTGTTCCCCTGTCTTTTCATATTTATTTCATATGTCTAATTGATGAATGCTCGTCTACAAATTAGTGCAACCTCTACTGTGGAAATTATTATTCTTGTCATTTAAATCATCTACAGTTTTTCCTCTGTATCATTTATCAACAGATACAAGACCTGTATATGTTTAGATTTCAATATCATATGCTTCATCAATATTGTCTTGTTTCATAGTCTTCTGTTATAACGTGAGATTCCTCTTAAATTGATGCCTCACCTTGTTAATAACTTTATGTTTTCCCTCATGTCATGCATGTCCCCTTTCCTTTAAATTTAACTCAGATACAAGAAACAACCTTTAATCTAGTCATCCTATTAATTTGTGTTTTCAAATCTTTCTCTTTACATTGTAAAATGGAGATAACGAAGCCAAAAAATGAAAACATTGAATTATATCTTCCTTACCTTTTATCCTTCATGAAAATACCATTTTCAAGGCAGCCTAACATTGAACCCAGTCTTTCAGATCATACCAGCATCACTCTAAATCTGTTTAACACTCTATTACAAACAAAAAATAACCGGGTTGAGTTAGAACATTCATGGGCAGTAATTGAGAGAGATATCAGCATTCAAGAAAACTGGGTATTTCGACAGAGACAATTGAGGAACCAATTATAGCCCTCATCTTTAATCACTGATTTTTCTGTCCTCACTTCCTTTATCTTTTCAGATTCCTTGACAGTATACTTTAGAGGCTTAAAGTATAAACTTAGGAACAACAGAGACCATGGCAGTTTGATAGGAATGTCATTCATGATGGGAGAAATAATACTTACACTATAGATAAAAATGGTAGAACCCATATGTTGTTGCCAATAGAAGAGAAGAAAGAAAAGGAAGAAGCCAACACAATAATACTTCTCATGAGTGGGAAGTAAGTCTTGAATGATATCAAGAAAGATCAAGAAATGCAATTTGTTGTAGTAAGGAATCCAAGAGTCATCCTTACCAAGACTTCCACAGATGATTTACTTGAATAAATCTAGGAATTGTTAGAGAATTTTGCTGATATAGTGGTGGATGAATTACCTCACTCATTACCACCCATTAGGAGTATTAGCCACCATATTTACCTTATTCCAGGAGTTATTTTTCCAAATGAAGCAGCATATGAGTTGACACCTCGAGAGAATGAAGAGGTTAAGAATCAAGTTCATGAGTTGTTGGATAAAAGGTTTAGTCAGGTAAAGTCTAAGCCCATGTGCAGTGCGAACTATATTAAGTACAAAGAAGGATCGAGGATGGATAATTTGTATAGATTCTCGAGCCATCAACTAGATTACTATGAGGTATATATTCCCTTTACCCAGAATGGATGATTTGATAGATTGTTTGAGTGGAGCGAGCTATTTTTAAAAAATAGACTTGAAAAGTGGATATCATGAGATACGAATGAGAGAGGGAGATGAATGGAAGACAACATTCAAGACAAATGAAGGTTTGTTTGAATGTATAGTCATGGCATTTGGATTGACAAATTCTCCAAGCACATTTATGAGGTTGATGAATGAAATACTGAAAGACTTCATAGGTAAATTTGTCATTGTATATCTGGATGATATATTAGTTTTCAACAAAACTTAGGAAGAACATTTAAAACACTTGACATTAGTGATGAGGAGGTTGCAAAAAGAAAAGTTGTTAATCACCTTGAAGAAAAGTTCTTTTATGAAGACATAACTCATATATTTGGGTTTTGTGATCACTTCAAATGAATTGAATATGGATCCAGAGAAGGTGAGAGAAATCAAAGAATGTCTGTCACCAAGGAGCATATTTGAGGTGGGAAATTTTCATGGGTTAGAAAGTTTTCATAGGAAATTTATTAGAATTTTTAGTGGTATATGTGCACCCATAATGGAAACTGTGAAAAAGAAACATAAATCTTTTAATTGGACAGAGGAGGCTGAGAAAATATTTAGAGTGTTGAAAAATAAGATAACAGAACAACCAATTCTGGTTTTACTAGATTTTGGAAAGACATTTCAGATAAGATGTGATGCAAGTGGAATAACCATTGGAGCAGTATTGACTCAAGATAATAAGCCAATTTCTTATTTCGGTGAGAAGTTGAATGACACCAAGGAGAAATATTCTACATATGAAAAAGAGTTTTGTGCAGTGATTCAAGCTTTGAAGAAATGAAGACACTATCTAATTCCAAAAGAGTTTGTTTTGTATAGTGATAATCAAGCTTTGCAATTTATTACTAGGCAAGAGAAGTTGAATCAGAGGCATGCTAAATGGGTAGAATTCATGCATAATTTTAATTTTGTCATTAAACATATTTCTGGAAGTTCTAATAAAGTTGTAGATGATTTGAGCAGGAGGAGCTTGGTTGTCCAGGAATTCCAAGTGAAGAACTTAGGGTTTGAGAACCTTAGGGAAATGTATCAGGAAGATCCCGATTTTAAGGAGGATTATGAAGTATATAAAAATCCTTTGTTGAGGGATAACAAATCATGGGAAAAATATTTAATCCAGGATGGATTTTTGTTTAAAGGAAGTCAATTGTGCATACCAAGATGTTCAATGAGATATAATTTGCTGAAATACAAATATAGTGGAGGTCTAGCTGGACATTTCGGTCATGACAAAACATTTGCACAATTGAATAGTTTGTATTATTGGCTAGGTATGAGGGAAGATGTGAATAAATTTGTAGACCGATGTAATATTTGTCAACATGCAAAAGGAAAGAGACAAAACACTGGTTTGTATCAACCATTGCCTATTCCAGAAAGTCCTTAGGATGCAATTAGTATAGATTTTGTATTGGGATTACCTAGAAACCAGAAGGGAAGTGATTCCATATTTTTTGTGGTCGATATGTTTTCCAAGATGGAACATTTCATACCATGCTAGAAAACAAATGATGCCATACAAATATCCAATTTGTTTTTTAGAGAAGTTGTGAGACTACGTGGATTTCCTAGAAGTATAGTCTCAGACAGAGACACTAAGTTTGTAGGACACTTTTGGAGGACTCTATGGAAGATGATGGGAACTAATTTATCCTTTAGTTTGACATATCACCCTAAGATAGAGGGACAAACTAAAGTGGTGAATACTAGTCTGAGAAATTCATTAAGGAGTTTAGTCACTGAACAAGGTTGTCAGTGGGATCAGATTCTGGCACATGCATACTTTGCATTTAACAATTCAGTAAATAGGAGCACTGGGAAAAGTCCATTTGAGATAATATATGGAAGAAAACCAAGAGGGATTGCATAATTGAGATAATTGAAACAAGATGAGTTCAAAAGCGATAGAGCAGAAGATTTTGATACAGAAATGCAAAGACTTCATGATCAAGTTAGGAGACAACTATAGGATAGCAATCAAAAGTATAAGAACATAGTTGATCATAAAAGAAGAGAAGTTAAATTTGAAGTGGGAGATGAATTTTTATCTCATTTGAGAAAGGAAAGGTTTCCAAGAGGAACATATAATAAATTCAATATGAAGAAGATAGGACCATGCAAGATCCTTAGAAAATTTGCAGCAAATGCTTATGAGATCGAGCTGTCAGATAATGTTGGGATATCATGGATATTCAACGTTGCAGACATGTATCCTTATAGCAGAGATGATGCCAGAGAATTAGATGATTAGGAAGAGATTCAGTGGGAAGAACAGATTCCCAAAACATAAATACCTCATATGGAGAAAATATTAGAACAAAGAGTTGGAAAGAAGACCAGAAGAAATATGTACCATGAATATTTGGTGAAGTGGAAAGATCACCTAGTGGAAGATTCAAGTTGGGTAATTGAACTTGATATTTTGAAGCATGGAAAAACAGTGCAAGAAATCATGGATAGGAGTCCATGAATATTTTAGCCAAAGGAGTATGATGCAAGAGCATCGCTTTCAAACTAATAAAGCGAGGGCGGAAGAAAATTGACACCACAACACATTGAAAGGGTCAATCTGACCCTTAACCAGCTTGGTAGCAGTGTGGATATCTTTTTTTTGTAATTTTGTGTTGTTATTTAATTGTATGTAAAATTGGGCCACCATTTGAAATTATGGATCATTGTAAATACTTACACGTCTATAATATATTACAGGTGTAGGATATTATCCATTATTAGTCATTAGTTTGCATTTAATTAAATTAGTGGTAACCGTTAGAGGAGGAGGTGGTAGAACTTAGATAGGATGGAGAAGAGTCGAGAACCAACTCCCTTTGGATTTTTTGGAGACAAGTTTTTATTGTATTGTGTCTCTAAGAGACATGAGGGTAACTATTTTTTGGATTTGAATAGAACAGAAGAGAATTCATCCAAATATACCGTGTTGATATCGTCTTGTAGTTTTTGTTGTTGTTATGAGTTTTGTGAGTGCATGAGGTTTACTGTGACTGAATGAATTCATGAAGGATTGAACAAGTTTCAATTGTTTCTCTTCTATAAGTTTATGAAAGGAATGCATACCAAACACAAGGAGTGTGTGAGAGAGAGTTTTTTTGAATCAAAGCTCAAAAGAGATAGCAAGAAACTTTTGCATCCAGGGTGTGCATATCGAATGCAAGCAGTGCGTATGTGAAGTCTTTGACTTGGAGAAAACTTTGGAGAAATATATCAAGTGTTTCTCATTAGACAATGAAAAGGTCTGTTGCAAGGACTACACAGGGCCAAAAATTGACTAAGAGTCGACGAAAATCCTTTTAGGAGTTCAAAAGTCAGAAGAAAGGAAAAGTACAGAAAATTTGCAAAAAAAATCCTTCACGATTCACAAGATAAAGGATCAAGATTCACCCAGGAGGAGTCGAATCACTCCAAACCGTTATATCTTGGAGAAGTCGCGAATTGGTTAATCGTGAGGGTCCTTCATAAATTCGCAAATATGAAGATTTGAATTGTAGAGGGGTACAAATATCCAAAGAAATAAGCCATGAATAAATATAAGATGTTGATAGTTGGTTAAGGAGGACCGTTGATCTCCACGTGTGGAGATAATTTACTGATTCGGGGATAAGGATTTTTGGGGTTGAGTGTGTTAAATATTCCCGAAAGATGGAGTTTGAAGGGATCATGACTGTTGGTTGTTTGAACGATGAGAGCCATAGATATCATTTAGAGTAATTTGTGTTTTGGAGTTTAGAATAATTGGCAGAGGCTGCAATCAAAACGACTGAAGCCTGAAGCACTTAATGAGTTAATACTAGGGTCTCAGCCTGAGGATGTATGCAATTTCTGCTAGAAACATAAGATTAGCACCGAATTCAATTTCGAAGGAACAAGGGGCCTAAGTGAATTGTTCCAGGGTTAGTGAAGACCCAAAGAGCTAATTTTTCTCAGTCTCTTGAAGATCCTAAACTGGGAGGTCGTGCATCCCTTTGGAGAGAAGGGGGGTTTACACCAATATGCTAACCCTTTAATCAACCGAACTAGGTTATACATATACAAAAAAAATATTAAAGTGGCTCTTTACTGTAGTAAGGTGGATGTCAAGTCACACATGAACCTCGATCATGAGTTCCTATCAGAATTTAAGTTATGGAAGGTCCATTAAAGGAGTAATTAACTACCCAGTATCCTGCATTCTCACACTCTAGGAAAACCATCCAATGTGAATCCTCCACTTCAATCAATTCACATGGTAGTTGGATGGGGGCGTACCTATCACTCTTACCCATGGATGAAAGGCTCGAGGCACCATTACTCTCCTCATAGTTGACCCTTTGGTATCAATTGCATTGGCTTCCTCACTGTGCTACTCCTTGTGACCAACAACTCTATTGGCATTCGACCCTGGTGAAGATGGAGGAAAAAACACGCCGATGGGGTTTTCAAATGAACATGCAAGTGTTATGAAAGGTATGTAATTTGTATAAAGAGTTTCCTTTTGGTGCAATGCATTCTTTGTTTGGTTTTCAAATCACATTTTGTTATGTGTATCTGTATGCATTTTCTTTCCAAGTTCGAAACCCAAGGATAGAACTCTCACTGTAATAAAATATTTATGCTCACATGTATTGTTATCCCTTTAAGTTTTTATGAACCCTACTTTTGGATTCATAGAGATATTGGTACCTTGTTTTTATTTACTTTCCTCTATTAAGACTTAACTCTCATACCCCATGCCCTTATAGGTTCTCACAAGTTAAAAAAAAAACCAGGCCGATATTGGACCAATAAGGAAGGATGTCAACCTTCCTTAGAGAGCACACATCAGAGTACAAGTCATCTACACCAAGCAAGGAGAAAAGTATAAGTAATTCTTTGTTAGTTTCCTGATAGTTTTCAGTGTCAGTCAGTCCGTTATTGTAATAAATCATTCTCCAGTCTAAGTAAATAATGGTGATGGATATTTTAATTAATAGTCAATTGTGTGAGTAAACACTGTGGGAAGTTTCTCTTGTGAATCTGATTGCATAGAGAATTGCAGAATAATAAAGAGACATTTACCGTTTGTAGAAGATTTCATTTATTGTTTAAGAAGGGAGAGAATCCTCTAATACGATTGATGAAGTTTTATGAATCCTGTGTTATCTTTGTCTTCTTGTGTATATGTTTTTGAATTTCATTTTGTTGAGGCGAGTGAGAGAGAGAGGAACGCGATCTGGTGTTCTTTGTTTTCTATTAGTGAGGGTTGGTGTTTTTTTTTTCGTGTAAGCGAGAGTTAGAGAGAGAATGCACAACAAAGGAATGAGTGCACATCTATGAGTTTTTTACTATGCTTAGGATCAAGTCACACCTATCCAATTCATGGGTGGATAGCATAAAACACTAGGAAAGGAGTTGACCTCTTATAGAAATGTTCCCCTTTCATTTTTCTATGTTGCGCTATTCTCTCCAAGTCGATATTGAATATCTGAGCGCCTTCCTCACTCAGAATTAGCAATGTGTCCTTCATAAGATTTGATCACCTGTTGTAGAAGATGCCCTTCACACTTAGATCCGCCTTAATCATAAATCAATTGGTATTAGAGTGTGTTATTTCCTTGGGACCATAACTTCATCCACGAGGTTCATTTTTTTTTTTTTTTGGGTGTTCATACTTAGTATCAGGATTCTATTGAGAGTGTGGATTTCACCCTTCTCAAGGATTATTTCACACCCTCCTTAGGGTTTATTCTAGGCTTCCAACCATGCCCCCTCAATGAGAATCCTCCAGTGAGGAATCCAACACAGACACATCAAGCCCAGTGGTAGATTTGGCGCTAGATCTCCAAGAACTAATTCGAATTCAACAATGAATACCTCCAACGACCATGCAACTGGACACCCGTTTTGAATTAGCCAAGTTTGTCGGTCAAATGAATGGTGAGACCATGGATTCCTATATTCGTAGCCTCTATACTTATTTAAAAACCTCGCTTGATATGGAGGAGGATACCAAATTGCAAATATCTAGTCTCCAACTTGAAGGAATCTCCCAAAATTGGTGGAACACTGAATTGAGTAGTGTAGAATTGATCGTCGAGATCGATAATCCATCCCCAACAAATGGCCACATTACTTCATGGGATACGTTCTTTCAGGCCTTGATAGAACGCTTCTACCCTCTAGGATACCTTCATAATTTACTCGCAAAGTGGTTACAAATTTGTCATCTTCCCAATTAGTCAGTTCAAGTCTACATCAATGTCTTATGCAAGATCCACATACAAATCCATATTAATGAGCCATATGAGGTATTAATCATCAAGTTCAATTCTTGTTTAGTGTTACCTCTCTAGAGGGAGGTAGATCTTTTTGACAATCCTTCTCTAGACAAGGATTTCTTATGGGCCTTGGCCATAGAAAGAAAGGTAGCTCCTCACCCCATATTACCCTATCACACCTCCAATGCTCCTCCACCAAATCCCCAACCACACCCTCACTTAGATTCTTCCTCCACATAAAAAACTGCAGTTTGGTGTAACTTTCACAAAACCAACTCCCACCATTCTATGGACTGTCTCGCAATTAAAATATCTGCATCACTAATACCTTGATGGTCGAGGTCAATTCAATAGATTTAACAAAACTCCCAAATACCATTCCCCTCAATGACCCCACCGAAGCCGACGCCTCTCTCATTCTCATGACCAAACAAGAAGCAAGTCGCCCTAACATTTTCCTGTTCACTCACAATTTCCAAATCAAAACCGAACTAGCCACTCTCATTCTAGACAATGGGACTCAAAAGAATCTCATATAACAAGATTTATTCCAACATATGGAACTCCCCACAACCCCACACCCAAATCCTTATCAACTTGGATGGGTCCAAAAGGGCGGTCCTTGCATCACTATTGCTCGATGTTGTGCGGTCACTTTCACCATTGGTCCTTTTCATGACACTCTGACTTGCGATGTCTCCCCATTAGATTATGTTGATCTCCTTCTCGGTCTTCCTTACCAATAGGACCGACAAGCAGTGTATCAGGCTAAAACTCATAAGTACCATCTTAAACAGGCTGGGAGAACCTATGTAATTATGTCCTTCGTTGTCACGTCACCACCACCGTGAATTGATATCTCAACCACTCACCATGTCATTAATACCCACAATGTCTCTTTGTGTTTAATCCGACCTCTTAAACCTGATAACCTTACTAACTCGGCCGGTCGCCGAGGTTTTTCCACTACTACATGAATTTGTAGATGTGTTTCATCCATTAACTAGACTCTCACTATCCCAGGACATTTCACATTCCATTGATCTCATATTGGGAAAATATTTACCCAACGTACTCGCCTATCTCATGGATCCTAAGGAGGCCACCGAAATAAAATGACAAATTGGCCAACACATTGAATCTGACCACATTGAACCTTCCTCTTCCCCTTGTGCCTCTACAACCTTAATTATTCCCAAGAAAGAAACTTCATAATGGCGTCTTGTTACCAATTACAGAGCCCTGAACAAAGCCACCATTAAAAACTGATATTCCCTACCCTAGATTTAATATTTCCTCAACCATATGCAAGGGGATTGATTCTTCACAAAGATGGATTTGACTTTTGGATACCATCAGCTGTGCATGCATCTGAGTGAAATCTCGAAAACAACTTTCAAGACTGATTTTGGTCTTTATGAATGGTTTGTCATGCCTTTCATTTTGACCAACGAATTGACCACATTCATGCAGCTCATCAACGACATTTCCTAGTCACATCTCAATAATTTTGTCGTTATTTATCTTGACGATATTTTGGTTTTCAGCAGCTCATGGGAGGAACACATGCAACATCTGCGCATAGTATTGGAGTTTCTTAGACAACATCAATTGCAGGTGAAAGAGAACAATTCATATTTTTCCCAAAGGTTGGTGCAATATTTAGGATTCATTATGGAATCTACATGTGTATTCCTGGATCTCGCACGAGTGCAAGAAATTTCTGAATGGCCAACACCAACTTTTACCAAGCTTCTCAAAATTTTTATGGGAGGCATCAATTTCTACCACAAATGTTTCTACCATTTCTCAGAGTTGGCTTGTCCATTGCATCAGTTAACAAACAAGGAAAATTTTGTGTGGTATTTTGATGAGCAACACTACTTTGATAACATGAAGCAAGCCTTTTTCTCTACACCAATCCTCTGCTTGCTAGACTTGATCCAACCATTCAAAATTGAGTCAGATGTTTCTCAATTTGCAATTGGTGATGTACATAAATAGGGAGGTCATCCTATAGCCTACCATTCAGAGACACTATCGGTATAAAATATCAACTACAATACTTATGACAAAGAATTTTATAGCTTGGTCCAAGCACTGAAGCAATAGATCCATTATATTCTGAGCAAAGAGACCACCCTACACATAGATCACCATCCACTCATATTCATCAACCCACAGAGTAAGATACATGAACAATGACATCTCAAGTGGACAACATATATCCAACAATTTAAATTGGTTATTAAATATAAAAAGGGAACTGCCAATAACATGGATGATTTATTAAGCATACCACCAACACAAGTGATGAATATATTAGCAATTCAATGTGTAGCCTATGACATTTGGAAAGACATGTATGAAGCAGATCCCACTTTTAAAGAGATATAGTCAGCATTACAACAACCCACAATCATCAATCAAACACCATTTCTTGATTACACCATTCGGGAAGGATGGCTATATCATCTCAATCAACTATGTGTTCTGCAATCAAAGGATCGTTTGATCCTCATCAGGGAAGCACATGCTTCCTCCTGTGGTGGTCACTTCGGGAACACAAAAACACTCCTACACCTCTAGAGCCACTTCTATTGGCCTTCTATGTCCAAGCAAGTCGATAGTTTCATTAGAGCGTGTGCTCTCTACTCACAAATCAAACCGTCTAATCGCAAACATGGTCTATATCAGCCTTTGTCGATCCCCCCTCACCCATGGGAATCAATTTATATTGATTTCCTGAGTGGTCTCCCAACCACTTTACATAAGCATGATGCAATTTGGGTTGTGTTCTGTCAGTTCTCCAAGATGGTTCTCTTTCTCCCTTGCCATAATACAACTTCTTCCATGCAAATGATTGAACTATTCTTCCGACATGTTTGGCCACATTTTGTTCTACATATTAGCATAATTTCTGATTGTGAATCCTGATTCCTTAGGTCCTTTTGGCGTACTCTGTCGTCCTTACTAGGCTTCCAGCTTCGATTTTCCATGAAATTCCATCCATATACTGACAGACAAACCAAGGTGGTCAATCGTACTTTTGTTCATGCTCTACGCAACTCCTTCGTAAAAAATAAGCAATGGGATACTTACATTCACATTTTGCAGCATAGCTACAACAGAGATACACATTCTTCCACATGATTTTATCCATTCGAGGTTTTCTTGGGCTTCCAACCACTTGCATCCACCGAGATTCCATTCAATTTGACTCCTTCAGGTTCAGCACACCATCAACGAGACCAACAAACAACTCAACACGTCATTCAGGATTTAGCACAACGACACAAGCATGTGACCGACTCCTTACAAGATGCACAAGAGTACGCAAAGAAACATCATGATAAACACAAAACAATGTTGCAATTCTAACCAGGAGATAAAGTTTGAATGCAAATGGAAAAGAAATGCTTCAAAGGGCGTCATCATAAGCTACACCCATTTCGATATGGACCATATACAGTTTTGGATCACATTGGTGAAAATCCTTATTGGTTGGATCTTCCACCACATTTGGGGATTCGTGACGTGCTAAATGTCAATAGTTTAAAATTGTTTGGGCCGCCAATTCTTGCGGACACGGTCACTGTCCACCACCCAGTGGACAAAATTCCATATTTTCAACATCCTTTATTGCATGATCAAATTCTGGGTAGTAAGACTAGAACCACTCGACAACAACAACTTGTTTCATATCTAGTAGGAAGACAGGGAAAAACTCCATCACAGGCCCAATGGATGACAACAGAGACAATGCATTGATGATTTCATGCACTACTAACGAAAGAAGGGACACTTTCAGATCTAAACAGGGAGGAATTGGATCAATAAGGAAGGACATCAACCTTCCTCAGAGATCACACAACATAGTACAAGTCATCCACAACAAGAAAGGAGAAAAGTAGAAGTAATGCTATGTTAATTTTCTAATAGTTGTCAGCGTCAGTCAGCCCGTTATTGTAATAAATCATTCCCTAGTCTAAGTAAATAATGGCGATGTCTATTTTAATTAATATTCAGTTGTGTGAGTAAATTTTGTAGGAAATTTCTCTTGCGAATCGGATTGCGCAGAGAATTGCAGAAGAATAAAGCGATATTTACCATTTGTAGAAGATGGCATTGATTGTTTAAGGGAGAGAATCCTCTAATATGATTGATGAACTTTTGTGAATCTTGTGTTATCTTTGTCTTCTTGTGTATATGTTTTCGAATTTCATTTTGCAGAGGGAAGTGAGAGAGAGAGGAACTGTAATGTACACAAAATTTCACTAAAATAATTTTTTTTGTGAGGGAGACTAAAGTCTATTATCCATCCACTAAATTAACCAAGGTGTTCTTATTAGATTATGATGCATCCCCCCTACCCTGTTGGGGTTCTGCGACCTCCCAGTCTCTGGATCATTCTAAATTATGAGTAATATCGACTCTTCGGGTTCCTCTTTGAACCCAAATCAATTTCACACAGGTCCCCTTTTCCTTCTGTGTGTAGGCCCTGTGATACCCACACCCCTTTGTCCACGTTCTCTGACACTCTTCAAATTTTGGGTGCTATCTCCTTTACAATAGCCTCAATATGCACCTGGGCTATAAAATTGCATAAATGTGTGTTTGTAGGTGCTAGATCCTTTTTCACTAGCCCCTTCCTACATGTTCCCTTGGGCGGTGAGCTCACATGACTCGTGATTACCTGTTAAAATTCATGCACCTTCAATCCCTTAAATGTTGTGGGATCGTCGATCTCCCGATATTGACAGTACCTTTGGATTGATGGTTCAGATCTTCCCTCTCCAAATCCACGGACCATATTTTTCCCTCTGAAATCAATAGATGATATCCCTTCGCAGTTCTAGACTTCGAGATTTTGAAATCTCAAGCCCAACTCCTTAAGTACTCCAATCTCCTGGAGCTGACGATTTGTAGACACCTGTCCCGCTCAATCAACGGTGTTGATCACTTTTGAACTATGGACTCCAAAGTTCTCAAGCTTCGACCCTTCCCTTTTTTGGATTTTATCCGAAGTCTCTAATCCACCAACGCTTGTCCTCATTGGATCAACGATTGCGATCCCTTCGTGTCTCCGGACTTTAGACTTTTCAACTCTCAAATTTTCTCTCCCTGCGAAGTATGCATATTTCTATCACGTTTCCTCTTAATATGACGATCAAGGATTACTTCAAGACTTTACCCAGAGTGCATGGATCTATGCCATGTCTCTTCTAGATCTAATGACTCTCAATCACTTCAGGTCTTTGGGGTTCAATAGTCTCAATTCTCAATCAAAAAATCCACAACGACTTTACCCGAAGCATGCAATATATTTCAAAGTGTCCACTTATAGATCGACAACTCTTGGCTCTTTGGCTCTTCGGGCTTCAGATGTTTCAACATTTCAACCTTCACCTTCCTCTGGATCTCCCAATTTGCTGACATGTATCCTCCTATATCTAACGGTCCAAATCTACTTTGGCCCTTCGGGTGTTTCAAGTGTCAAAATTTCCCCCTCCTAGACTCACGGTACTTGATGACTCAGATCCAATTTGGCGATCTGACGCTTGAAGTTTTCCCTAAACAATTTGATGACTCATATTTATTCCTACGATAGGACAACTGAGATTCTACTTTAGGTTTCCATCTCTTCGGGCTTCAAAAATATCAAGGATCAAACCTTGATAGGTTCTCTCTCCTATGCATGCAAGGTGTCAAGGCTTGTGCACCTTACATAGATCAGACGGTTGTTGATCCTCTGCATTGTGATCCAACGACCACTGTTTCTCCTCTCTCCTGAGCTTCTGATCTTCTTTCGACTTAGAAGATTTATCGGTCTTCAAAAGGTTTCGAACCTTTGCTCATCCTATGAGTCTGACTCTGGGATCTCGTCAACACTTAAGAAAAGTGCTATCTCTTCTGATCTTTATCATTAAAGTATATCAACTTCCCATGCACACCTTGCGTTCTCGGGATTTTGATAACTCAGATAGAAGGATTTCTTGAAAATATATTATTCTCGCCCACCTGGTGTTCTTCTTTTCTAGTTCTTCGACGCTTGGTTGTTTCTTAACACTATGCACACCTTTCACCTTATCTAAGTTCCCTTTGTTCTCTCTCTTAAATATTCTGAGTCAATCTCAGACTAAGTCGATACACTCCTTGCGTTCGAGATGCACACCTTTCATATGAGTGTCAGAAGAGAAACAATTGAAACTCATCCAATTTCATCACGAACTCATACAGTCAATCTCTTGAACAATCATAAATGAACGCAAATAAAAATAACCACTCACACATAATATCACATTCATTCATTCATACATAAAATGAACACAGTCCAAGGATTTGGGACAATTATGTCTTCTCTATTCATTCATGAAAAATAAATTATATAGTGTTTCTTCTACTCTAATATGTTCTACTCATCTCTTTGGTCTCTATATCTTACCATACTCATACATTCTGATCTATTACAATGCAGCAATAAACTATCTAAGGACTGACTCCCCGAGCTCTCATCGTCATATTTGTAACCTATCCTATCAAACTCTTAGCGGTTACCTAATCTCTCCTATTACAATAACTGACAATTATTGCCAGATAAGAGTCAACACTCTATATCTACAACCCCTTACAGTCCTTCATGACTTTACAAACACAACATATTTAAAAATGTTGTTTACAAAAATATCTCAACAACTTGATTTAATTCTGAGTTAATTTCTGATGTGAAATCTGTCATGCTGAGATGTCATTCCTTTGCCTCCACACTTGCGTTTTGACTTTGAAGGCGATGCTCCTGCATCATAATCATCTTGTTAAAATTTTCATGGACTCCTGTCCATGAGATCCTATACTATTTTTCCATGCTTCAAAATATCAGGTTCTGTGACCCAACTTGCATCTTCCATTGGATGATCTTTCCACTTCACTAAATATTCAGGATATGTCTTCCTCCTCGTCTTCTTTCCATCTCTCTGTTAAATGATTTTATCCATCTAAGGTTTTTATACTATGGTCAATTGTTGTTCCCACTGAACTTCTTTCTGATCATATGATTCTCCTCCCCCATCTCTCATGTAAGAATACAATCCTGCAACATTGAATATCGGTGATCCCAACATTGTCTGGAAACTCAATTTCATAAGCATTTGCTGCGAATTTTATGAGGAATCCTGCATGGTCCTATATTCTTCATATTCAACTTGTTATACGTTCCCCTTTGAAACCTTTATTTTCTCAAATGAGCTAAAAATTCATCTCCAACTTCGAATTGAACTTCTCTCCTCTTTTGATCAACTCTGCTCTTGTATTTCTGGCTACTATCCTGTAGCTTCTCTCTGACTCTGTCATGGAGTTTCTACATTTTTGTTGCAAAATCCTTTGCTACAACACTTCCAAACTCATCTTGATTCATGTCTCTCAACTCTATAATCCCTCTTTCCTATATACCATACACAATTTCAAATGGAATTTTCCCCGTGCTCCTGTTCACTGAATTTTTGAATGCAAATTTTGCTTGTGCCAGAATCTGATCCCATTGACGACCTTGCTGAGTGACTAAACTTCTCAAAAAGTTTCCTAAACTCATGTTTACTACTTTAGTCTGCCCATCTATCTGAGGGTGATATGTTGAACTAAAGGACAGGTCTGTCCCCAGCCTCTTCCATAGAGTCCTGCAAAAGTGTCCAACAAATTTAGTGTCCCTGTCTGTGACTATGCTCCTTGGAAATCCATGTAGTCTCACTACTTCTTTGAAAAAAAAATTGGCTATGTGTGTAGCATCGTTTGTCTTCTGGCATGGTATGAAATGTGCCATTTTTGAAAATTTGTCCACCACAAAAAATATGGAATCGCTCCCTTTTTGAGTTCTAGGTAATCCCAAAACAAAATCCATATTGATTGCATCCCACGACCTTTATGGAATTGGAAATGGTTGATACAAACCAGTTTTTTGTTGTATTCCTTTTGCATATTGACAAATTCTACATTTGTTCACAAAAATTTTCACCTCCGCTCTCATGATCGACCAATAATACGAATTACTCAGCTGTGCAAATGTCTTATCATGACCAAAATGTCTAGCTAAAACTCCACTGTGTTTCTCTTTCAATAGGTTATCTCTCATTAGGCATCTTGTTATGAATAATTGGCTTCCTTTGAACAATAATCCATCATGGATCAAATATTCAGTCCATGGGCTTCTGTCTCCCAACAAAGGATTCTTTCATGCGTCATAATCTTCCTTGAAATGTGCATCTTCTTTATACATCTCCTTGAGGTGTTGAAACCCTAAGGTATCCACTTGGAATTCCTATACGATCAAACTCCTCCTACTCAAAGCATCTGAAACTTTGTTAGCAGTTTCAACAATATGTTTAATAACAAAAGTAAAAATTTTCATTAATTCTACCCATTTTGCATGTCTCTCATTCAACTTTTCTTGCCTAGTAATAAACTGCAAAGCTTGGTTATCACTGTACACAAGACAAATTCTTTAGGAATTAGATAGTGTCTCCACTTCTTCAAAGCTTGAATCACTGCATAAAATTCTTTGTCATATGTGGAATATTTCTTCTTGGTGTCATTAAACTTATCTCTAAAATAAGAAATTGGCCTATTGTCCCGACCGAAGACTGCTCCAATAGATAATCCACTTGCATCACATCTCACCTGAAATGTTTTTCCAAAATCTGGTAAGACCAGAATTGGTTGTTCTGTGATCTTATCCTTCAACACTTTGAAACCTTTTTCATCTTCCTCTATCCATTTAAAAGACTTGTGTTTCTTCTTCACAATGTCCAGTATGGGTGCTCATATACCACTGAAATTTCTAATAAACATTCTATAAAATATTTCTAACCCATGAAAGCTTCTTACCTCAAATATGTTGCTTGGTGATGGCCATTCTCTGATTGCTCTTATCTTTTCTGGATCCATATTCAATTCGTTTTATGAGATTACAAAACCCAAGTACATGAGTTTTATCTTCATAAAAGAACAGTTCTTCAGATTTATCAACAATTTCTCTTTCTACAACTTTTCCATCACTGATGTCAGATGTCTTAAGTGTTCTTTCTTGGTCTTGCTAAAGATTTGCATGTCATCCATATATACTATGACAAATTTTCCTATGAAGTATCTCAATACTTCATTCATCAATCTCATAAATGTGCTTGGTACATTTGTCAACCCAAATGGCATGACCAACCATTAAAATAATCTTTCATTTTTCTTGAATGCTATTTTCCATTCATATCCCTCTCTCATTCTTATTTGATGACATCCTCTCTTCAAGTCTATCTTGGAAAAATAGCTCGCTACACTAGAACAATCCATCAAATAATCCATCCTTGGTAAAGGGAATCTATACCTAATGGTTATCTTGTTGATGTCTCTGGAATCTGTATGCATTCTCCATCCTCCATCCTACTTTGGACTTAACACAGATAGTACTACGCATGGGCTTAGGATTTCCCTGACTAAACCTTTTTGCAACAACTCCTGGACTTGATTTTTGACTTCCTCATTCTCTCTAGGTGTCAACCTATAAGATGCTTTGTTTAGTAAACTAGCTCCTGGAATAAGGTCAATATGATGGATTATACTCCTAATGGGTGGCAATGAGTGAGGTAACTCATCCAATACTATGATAGAAATTTTTTCTAACATTTCCTGGATTTCTTCAGGAAAATATTCTACAAAAGTATTTGTAAGGATAACTCTAGGATTCCTCACTACAACAAACTGCATTTATTTCTCCTTCTTGACTTCATTCAAGAGTTCCTTCCCACTCATGACAAGTATACTTGAACTGGCCTCTCTCTTTTTCTCTTTGTCCTCTATGGGTAACAACATATGTGTCCTACCATTATTTTATAGGGTATAAGTATTATTTCTTCCATCATGAATAACTTTTTGGTCAAACTTCCATGGCCTCCCCAATAAAATATAACAAACATCCATAGAAATTATATCACACAATATTTCATCCCTATAATACTATTTTAAATTCAACTTGGCATTGTTGACCTACCATTACTTGATTTCCTTTCTGCAACCATGATACCTTGTATGGGTTTGGATGTGGAGTTGTCTTCAATTCTATATTCTCCACCATCTCTTTGGATACTATATTGTAAGTGCTCCCACTGTCTATGATCACCTTGCAAACTTTGTCTTTTGCTTTGCAAGCAGTTATGAACAAACATGTTTGTTGAACCGGTTCCTCTACATCCTTCTCTAGTTTAAGAAGAATTTTCCTCATCATGAGGTTCTTTCCTCCTTCTACTGCTTCCACCTCCACATGCTTCTATATTTTGGAAACGTGTGCTTCACCTCCTCCTTCATACTTTCTCTCGGGACATTCCCAAGACTTGTGCCCCAGTTTTCCATAGGTATAACATTTAACTATGCCTCCTCCGGATCTTCCTCTTCCTCTTCCTCTGGAAAAAGAGCTTCTTCCTCCATTCTCTCTTTCTTTAGAACTTCGACCTGTCTCATGGTGACTATGCTATTTGTTAGCTTCAGGCTTCAGCTTATGGAACTTCTCTCTAGTGGTTCCCTTACCTCTACTTGAATTTCCTCCTCTTCTTCGTTGGATTTGCTTCCTGGCCAATTTTTCTTCATCTTTCAAGGCTGCTTGATAAGAATCCTCGAATGTACTAACAAACATCATGCTGATATCCTCTTGTATTTCATATCTCAACCCATTAATATACCTGGATTTTTTCTCATCTTCATTCTCTTTCTGTCCATCCCTGATTTTCATTCTGTAAAATTCCTCAGTGTATTCCTTCACTAATAAGATCTTCTATATCAGGTTTTATAATCTTATGAAGATATTGATTTGGTAATCCTGTGGGATAAATTTGGCCTTCATCTTGGCTACCATCCTATCCCGGTTTTTAATTTTCTACTTTCCATTGCTCGTGCGTTCGGCTTGTAGTTCATCCCACCATAGTGCTGCATGACCTTTCAGTCTCGTCACTGCATGCTTCAACATATTGTCTTCTTCTATATCTTCGTAATCAAAGTACTGGTCCATAACATATACCCAATCTAACAATTCTTCAACTTCCAAATTTCCTTCGTACATTGGTACCTCTATTCTTGCTCTGGCTCCTATCTTTGAAAAAACTTTTATTAAGTGATCTTGTGAAACATCCTCTTCTACATTTTATTCGGCCTTTAATTTTTCCCTCTCATCTTCATTGATATCTCCAATGTCTGGTGCTCTCCTCTATGCTGTTTCCATGGTGTCCAATCTCATTCAGAGTCACCTCATTTCTTATTCCATTTTTGGATTCGCTCTACGCCTTCTGGGTGGCTTGATTCCACTGTGTCACCTACAAACATAAATCAAATTTCTTGATACCACAATTGATACCAACTTACTTCCTTTCTCTTTTGTCTGATGTATAAAAACAAACTTAATATTAAATCTGATACCACCTGATGCAAACCCGCTACCTTGTTGGGGTTGTGTGACGTCCCGGTCTCTGGATCGTTCTAACTTCTGAATCGAATTGACTCTTTGGGTTCCTCTTTGAACCCAAATCAATTTCGCATAGGTCCCTTTTCCTTTTGTGTGTAGGCCCTATGATAACCACACCCCTTTGTCTGCGTGCTCTAGTGCTTTTCAAATTTTGAGCACTAGCTCCTTTACACTAGCCCCTTCCTTCAATATGCCCCTGGGCTATAACTTTGCGGAAATGTGTGTTTGCGGGTGCTAGCTCCTTTTTCACTAGCCCCTTCTTACTTGTGTCGTTGGGCGGCGACCTCACATGACCCATGATTACCTATTAAATTTCATGCACCTTCAATCCCCGTAATGCTATCGGACCGTCGATCTCCTGATCTTGAAGGTACCTATGGATTAATGGTTTAGATCTGCCCTCTCCAAATCCATGGACCAGATCTGTTCCTCTGAAATCAATGGAAGAGATATCTTCGAAATTTCGGACTTTGAGATTTTGAAATTTGAAGCCCAACTCCTTCTGTACTCCAATCTTCGGGAGCTGACGATCAGCGGACACCTGTCCCGCTCAATCAATGGTGCTGATCACTTCATAACTCCAGCCGCTGGAGTTCTCAAGCTTCAACCCTTCCCTTTTTTGGATTTTATCTAAAGTCTCTGATCCACTGACGTGTGTCCTCGTTGGATCAATGATTGTGATCCCTTCATGTCTCCGGACTTTAGACTTTTCAACTCTCAATGTTTCTGTCCTCGCGAAGTATGTGGATTTCTGCCACGTGTCCTCTTGATATGATGATCAATGATTACTTTGGGACTTTACTTGGAGTGCATGGATATATTCCACATCTCTCCTAGATTCGACGACTCTAAATCACTTCGTGTCTTCGAGGTTCGACAGTCTCAGTTGTCAACCGAAACTCCACAACGAATTTACCCGGAGCTCGTGATCTATTGCCAATTTTCCACTTATATATTGATGAATCTTGACTCTTTAGCTCTTCGGGCTTCATATGTTTCAACACTTCAACCTCCACCTTCCTCTAGATCTCTCGACTTGCTGACACATATCCTCCTAGATCTAATGGTCGAGATCCGCTCTGGCCCTTTGGCTCTCCATGCTTCGGGTGTTTCAAGTTTCAAACTTTCCCCCTCTTGGACTCACGGTATCTGATGACTCAGATCCACTTTGGCGATCTGACACTTGAAGTTTTCCCCAAACAATCTGACGGTTCAGATATGTTCTTGCGATCGGATGATTGAGATTCTACTTCGGGTTTCCAACTCTTCAAGCTTCAGAAACATCAAGTCTCAAACCTTGATAGGTTCTCTCTCCTGTGCATGCAAGGTGTTAAGGCTCATGCACCTTACACAAATCAGACAACTTTTGATGCTTTTCACTATGATCCAATGATCACTGTTGCTCCTCTCTCCCGAGCTTATGATATTCTTCTGACTTAGAATATTTATCAATCTTCAAAGGTTTCGAACCTTTTCTCCTCCTACGAGTCTGAATTTGGGATATCTTCAACACTTACGAAAATTTCTATCTCTTTTTATATGTATCCTTAAAGGATCTCGACTTCCCACACACACCTTTCATTCTCAGGGTTTCAATAACTCAGATCGAAGGATTTCTTGAAAAAAATTCTTCTCGCTCACCTGACGTTCTTCTGTTTTGGTTCTTCAATGCTTAGTCATTTCTTGACGCTGTGCACACCTTGCACCTCATATAAGTTCCATTTTTTCTCTCTCTTAACTCTTCTGAGTCAATCTGAGACTCAGTTGACGCACTCCTTATGTTCGAGATGGACACCTTGCATATGAGTGTCAGAATATAAACAATTGAAACTCATCCAGTTTCGTCACTAACTCATACAGTCAATCAATAGAACAATCATACATGAACGAAAAAAAAAAATAACCACTCACAAAGAATATCACATTCATTCATTCATACATCAAATGAACATAGTCCAAGGATTTGGGACAATTCTGTCTGCTCTATTCATTCATGAAAAACAAATTACATAG
>SNQJ01S0091876.1:15428-28190 GCA_010110895.2 Picea sitchensis | reverse complement strand
CAAAAATGGATAAAATCCACTAGTTACAGGCATAAAATCAATTAAAAAATCCAAACTATATAATAAAAACCTAACTTAAATTAAATTTAGGGCGCAACCCCTTTTGGCGCACGCTCCTAGTCATATGGTAGCCTTCCATAGGGCTAGGCATTAACCTCCCAGACGTGCTAGCTGTCCTGGCTCCTGGTCCTGTGGCGCGGTCATAGGACCGGTGACCAACCACCTACCCCCGCGCACCCTGTTCGGATTAGGTCCGGGCCACATGGGATCCGCCAAGATCCATGGGCTGATCTCTATCTTCCAAGTGCCGGGCCATATGGCAATACACCCGTGGTCTAGGGCTAGGGCCAAGCCCTTTCCGCCTCTGACTACACGTTCGATTAAACTTAAATATAATTTCCTCCATATAGCTATTAAGAACCAACGGTGGAGCGGGTGGTTAGCCCGGTCCTGCCAGTCCGTAGCTTGGAGGAGGTCATGGGTTCGACTTTGGTGGAGACCCCAATATTTTACACAAACCAACAACCAATAGAGAGATGCCAAGTATCGAACGCCAGGTGGTCGACGTATCTGCCACATACCTTGCCACTTGTCTCCCAGTCATCACCGTACCTGCCCAGTCATCCTGCTGACGTCAGCCCATGCCACATGTCACCCTTATAGGTGACACGTGTCACCCATAGATTGGTCCAATTCAACTGGAGTACACCCTGTCACCTGCCACATGTCTTCTCTAGGAGATTCCACGTCAGTTGTACGACTGTACAGTCTGTATAGTCAGCCTGCCATGTGGCATTGTACAGACTGTATGGACTGTACAATCACCCATTTTTTTTGCCTGTTTGGGTTTTCGAATAGAATGTGATATCTTTCGCATACGGAGCCTGTTTGACAAAATAAATATATGGCCCGAATCAGGAAGACGAGACAGACGCAATAGCATTGGTTTCATCGGATTCTGAACACTTTCATTTTTGGAGCCTTTTTTAGCCCTAACAGGCTCCTGGATCCTATTCTGGATCAAGGAGAGAGAGAGGAGGGGGAAGTGAGAGAGATAGTGTAATTTCCATGATCCTGGGCCTTTCTAGTTGTACATAAAGGCTAGTGATCCATTGGTACTAATTGGAAATGGAAATGTACATATAAGTTGGTGAGTCATTCACACTAAGTTTTGATGTTGTGCACACCTGAGTAGTGCATGGGAAATTGTTATCAAAGATAGGGTGCCCACATTTCATAGTTTTTCACACACCTGGGTAAGTACACACATTATAGAGTGTTGTGTGCACTTGGGTAAGTGCGTAGAGCTAAGTTATATATATATATATATATCTGTGTGTGTGTGACTTTATATGTATTAAGGCCAGAGAGCCTCTGTGGGTATGAGGTTTGTGAGCCATGACACAGATAGAACAATGCACCTATCCATGTAATTATACTCATTTATTAATATAATATTACATCACTTTGTGTAGATAGACTCATACAAAAAGAGATGGAGGGATGACTCCACCAGAAAAGCGAAAAGGGAACGAGACTTAAGTCTTAGGGAATATTTTATAATATTTCTGGAAAAGTGTAATGTTGGATAATTATTTTATCCTAAGTTCCCATGGTTGGGAATGGGTAACCAAGTGGCTTAAAGATACTTATGAAGGTGACAAGTGTCAATTTGAAGGAATGCAATATATATTGTTATCCTTAGTGTATTTTGGGAATTATTTCATTATGGTTCATTCTCGTGTGCAGAGGGGATCAATCTTGGGAAAGGATGACTATTACCTTATCTACACATAGAAGCTTGTAAGGAGTTGTGGTGTTCTAAGAAGAGTTTCAATGTTGAAAAGGTAGGTTTCCATGCCTGTGAGTAGTCTCTCTAGGTGAGATATTGGTTGTTGAGGTAGCAGGCTGTTAGGCCCATGAGCATACTCTCCAGGAGAGAGTTTTGTTGATAATTGCTCCTTGGTCCACTGGGAATTAGTTCTAGTGCTCAAATATTTCTTATCTGGCTTGTTGTTGGTAACCTTGGAAGGGAAGTGGGGCATCCGATGGGCTGTCAAGCAGAGAAGGGGCACACTTCCTTGGGTGTGACATGTGCATGGGGAATGGGGGACTGTAGGATATTTGCAGCAACAAACGACCTAGACTCAACAATTTTATTGGGAATAAGACCTTATATTGTCGCTAGGAACCCTTTTTTCCCTAGTGTAGTTAAGCCCCATCTCAAGGGTGACCTATTGTTGAAAGCTTATGAGCAACAAATTCTATGACTGAGAGGAATGTCTAAGTTATGCACGAAGTTGGTGGCTTGCATAAAACATAAGTGTCCTTATGTGCTTATCTTGTTTACTGTGTGATTATTTATATATGTTTTACATGGGTTAATTCTTGTATGTTTTCGCATATAATTAGTTGTTGTTATTATATTTTATGATTCTTGTACATGAAAGTATGGTGCTTATGACATGTATATGTAGACATGCATAAGTATGATAATAATTGTTAGTTTTCCTGCTAATTTATCTTTTGATTTTGGTCATGATTCTATGAAGCAAGGATTGAATGGTCATATGCGCAGGAAAGTAGCATGTGTGCACAGGAGGCTGGAAATATTGTTTTTGTTCATGGAAATAGACTTCGCGCACAAGGGAAATCAGAACTAGTGTGTGATGTCCGGGTGGTTGTGCACACAATTGTGCTATGTAATCAAGATGTTGGTGCAAAAAGTTGTTTGAGTTACTTGTGCTGCTTAAAATTGTGTTAAAAGGAGAAATATAGTGTGGTGCAGCTCAACTTGGGTTTCAACACATTACTCAAAGTGATTCTATGCAGACTAGAGTTCAATTTAGAATTTGCGTAGTGGAATTTTGGAGTACTGTTGGCTGATATCTTATCTTCTATTGGTATTGAGGATTCTTTGTGGGGTATTCTTATTCTAATTCACCATCACATATTGATCTTGGTTCAAATTTAACAAGCTTCCCAACAAAATCCCTTTAAACTATTGGCCCATCTAGTAAACCAGAAGACAACACAACACATAGAGTGCACTGCACAGTCTCACCTGAGATAGCTCTATGGGTGGCTGCAATACTCAGGTGTTTGCAAGCTGAGACTGAGTGAGATCTATGGTTGTGCACTGTAAACTTTATTAATTCAGTCTAACATCTAGTTATAACATTCATTCTATGCATTAATGTGGAATACCAGATCTACTAAGTTACTTCATTCATCTAACATTCATCAATTAATCAGACATAAAGACATATACATTCATTCACATAACACAGTGTTACCATGGTTCACCCCCTCCTGGGATATGTCCACAAAGATCTGGCTCTCAATATTTTATTATAGTTCAAACATATATCATGTCACGCGTGTTTACAATATTAGATCTCATCCTTTCCCATAGGGTCCTTGATCCCTGCAAGGCTAACTAGATTGCACCAAGCTCCTCAACCTGTGATTTAACCCTCTGGATCAATTCGCTCACTCCTTTCCTAGCTCACCAGATTAATGACTCATACAATTCTTACAACTCTCTCTCTCTTTATGTCTCTATGTGTCCCCTTCTCCCGATCTCTCTCTCGTCTCTCTTTCTCCTCTAGGTACTACTTATTTATATTCTTGGATCACTAGCCATTACAATACATTACCAAAAACCCTAACCTTAGCGTCGTTAGGTTTTTCTTGCATGCGTTCCTTTCCTACTTCTCTTACACATGCTACTTTTCCTTCCAACTGTATTTTCCTCTTGAATAATTCTCCTCCAAAAATAGCCTTTCTTCCTAACTAGGCATGCATCCAACAAGCCCCCAACACTGACATGTGGCTCGTCCCAATCCACCTAAACCTTCTGTGATTCTTCAATCTCTCCTACGAGAACCTGGAACTTCTCTGTGATTTCCTTTTCTTGCATCTCAACCTGCGTGGTATTCTCAATGAGTGCATCCAATACCTACACTGAAATCTTATTGGTGATCATCTATGTGCACTCTTCCTGATTTTGTGCCATGTTCTTCTTTGCATTTTCCCCTTGCACAATGACCTTCGTTGCTCGATAATTGAGTAGTTCCATTTGAGCTTGGCTCTCCTTCTTTTGTTTCCGCATGGCTATGAGTTATTCCTGCAGCTTATTCATATCCTGCATTCCTTTGACCCTCTCAGTGATTGACATCATATTCTACCTCTACTTGAGGTCCTGGATAGCTACACTTATCCTCTCCTCTTCCTGGTCCCACTATTGGACCTGTTGATCCTCCTCCATCTTCGTCCATAGTCGTGTTTCTTTATCGAACAAGTTGGCAGCTGCGCTAACTTGTAGCTCCATTTCCTCTATCTTCACTATTGCTTCTTGCTTCCTCTACTTATTCACCTCTGTAGCCAGCTCGATCCTTTCATGACGCATTATACTGAGATGCCTGGTTATACTATGTGGTATTATGGTGTGGATGGGTGGTGTTGTTTTCTTGTTGAGTAGTGTTATACTTTTGCTGCCCAATGTTGTACGAGGCTGGTACTTGGTTAAACTGAGGTGCAACTTTCCCTATCATCATTTATGTCTGCACCCTACCTACATTTGATGTTCTTTCCCTCATAAGTTCCATTCTTCTGCAATCGTTTTCATCATGGCCTACTGACTTGAAAAAGTTTCAATACTAGCTCTTCAGTACTGTCTAGTACTTTTGCATCATTGGGTAGTGATATGGATCATGACCATGTTTCTTACATATCTCACACCATATTCCTCCCGTTGGGAATGGGTTTGGCATTCCTACTTCCATGTACTACGTGAATGTCAGACACTCATTCTTATGATGTCCTTATGTTCTACACATGGTACACCAAACGACTTCTCTTTTGTCCTTACCTTTGTTATGGTTTAGTTGGAACGTTAATTTATCCAGATCCTCCTTCAGCTCCTCTATGGCTGGGTCTGTATTCTGATATTGGTTCTCTTCCAGTTGTAGGGATGCCTCTAGAGCCTCTGCCTACATCTGAAACTTATGTTGTCACAACAGATACTTCAAGTGTTGTAGCAGTGAATTAATGAATATATGCCTATGTTGCATATATGTCATGACATATTTTATCTTTCCATTCAATCGGTTGAATCTCTAGTCAATCTCCCATACAGATTCTCTTGGTTTCTTTATAATATCTATCATCTTGTTCATGTATTAATCCTCTGAACTAGGCCTTTGGAACTCATTTATCAACAAATTTTTGATATCTCTAATCATCCTAGTTGTCCCTAGTGGATTGTTTTCAACTAAACTCATGTACAAATCCAGTGTGCAATCTCTTGCTGTGATATATAAATTTGCAATTTTAGTTTCCTCATTTGTGATGTGTTTTGCTTCCCATATATTTTCATAGATAAACAGGTGCTTCTCTTGGTCCTTCGACGCCTATCCTTTGAATTCAGGTAACCTGATGGTGGGATCATGTCATGCCATCTTGAATAATGAACTACCACCTCTGCATGGTATAGATACTTGACTACTTCTTCCTGAACTAGATCCCCTATTTGTTGTTCTTTGTGTAGATGTACGTCCTGCTATCAGCCTTCTCCCGAAATTTGGTTTTCGAAATAGTGATGTTCTTCTTGGTGTATTAGTCGCACATGGGTTTATGGGTTCCACACTAACAATGATATGGATAGGAGTGTTTCCTTCTATTTCCACTCTTGGACCTCTCGTCTTCCTCTCATATGTCATGCGCAGGATTTCATCAATCTTCTCCACATCCCAGAGATCCTCTACCTCCTCTTCATCACTTCCCAAGCCCTCCCTCACTACTACGACTCTCTTCTTGGTGTTCACCTTATATTGGTAGGGTACTCCACTGCACGTCTTCCCAGCTGCTGCCAAGATCCACTTGATCTGGTCTTCATCCATCATAATTGGGTCCAAGGCCTCTTCCTTATTTCATTTATCCCCTTCTCCTTCCATTTCTCCTTCTCTTGTCAGTTCTACCCCCCTTCCCCCATGCACGCAGGGAAGTTTAGATCTCTGAATTCATCGTCATTACACCTTTGTTATATAATAATATATTAATGGAAGTATATAATGATATTATGTACCTACCTCAAGGTCCCTTCAAGAACTCGTGTTCAGCTGCATTGTATGACTTCGATGTATCTACTGCAAATTCTGTGATAAATCCTACAACAAGGATGTCTAACTAGAAATCTATTGGACGCGTAAACTTATTATCAACTTGTTGTAACTGCGAAATATCTTAAAGATTCCACTCTAGTTATCTGATCCGATTTGTAGGATGGTTGTATTTAAATATTTTTATCCACTCCTGCAATATATGTGGGAGATCACAGAAAAATACTTCATGCAAATCACTGAATTTGCACGGTGTTACCTTCGGATTTATGTTATCTTTCTGTGCAAACTCTAACTCCTTTGTCTTCAACCAACTCTCTATCTCTACCTTCATTGGATTCCATGATATCAACATTCCCGACTATATTCTCATTCTCTCAGCGACTTGTTGTGTGATTCGACATTATTTTGATGCATATTTCACAACTCTCGCCTACCCAATCCCATTTTCTTCCACACAACCAACAACAGAACCATTTGTTAGCTGGTATATTCTCTTCTATTGGTCTTGAGGATTCTTTGTGGGGTATTTTGATTCTAATTCACCATCACAAATTGACCCTAGTTCATATTTAATAAGCTTCCAAACAAAATCCATTTAAACAGTCGACCCTTCTGGTAAACCAAAAGGCAGTGCATCACACAGAGTGCACTGTGTAGTCTCACCCGAGATAGCTCTCTGTGTGGCTGAAATACTCAAGTTTTATCAACCTGAGACTGAGCGCAATCTATGGTTGTGCGTTGTAAACTTTATTCATTCATTCTAACATCTAGTTATAACATTCATTCTATTCATGCATGTAGAATACCAGATCTACTAAGTTACTTCATTCATCTAACATTCATCAATTAATCAGACATAAAGACACATACATTCATTCACATAACACAATGTTAGCGTGGTTCAAACCCTCCTGGGCTACGTCCACAAATATCTGGCTCTCAAGATTTTATTATAGTTCAGACATATATCATGTCGTACGTGTTTACAATCTTAGATCTCATCCTTTCCCATAGGCTCCTTGATCCTTGCGAGGCTGACTAGATCGCACCAGGCTCCTCAACCTATGATCTAACCCTCGAGATCGATTTTATCATTCCTTCCCTAGCTCACCAGCATAATGAATCATACAGTTCTTACAACTCTCTCTCTCTCTATCTCTGTATGTGTCCCCTTCTCTCAGTCTCTCTATCGTCTCTCTTTTTCCTCTAGGTACTACTTATTTATATTCTTGGCTCATCAACCATTACAATACATTACCAAAAACCCTAACCCTAACATTGTTAGGTTTTCCTTGCATGCGCACCTTGCCTCCTTATCTTACACGTGTTGCTTTTCCTTCTAGCTATATTTTCGTCCTTACATACTTCTCCTCCAAAAATACCCTTTCTTCCTGACTAGGCCTACATCCAACAAGTAGCATTGATCAGTAGTATGCTAGGGATGTGTTTCCCCCCCGAAAAACACCCTACCATTTTTCCCTAAAATATGCAGTGTTAATATTAATACCTCGCACTGTCGCATTTTTTCAACTATATCAGATTGATGGATTCTTACGGAAATATGTTTTGATTGACTTTATATAAATTTTTGTTGTTGAGTACAATGTGTTTTGTATTATAATTTCATGTTTACCTTTAATTTCATGACTTTTAAACATGAAATTAAGGATCATTCTCGTTAACCCTTCTTTGGTGTTTTTTTTGTACGATGTCTTCCCTACTTATCTTGCTTTGATTGATTTCCCTAGTAAGCATCTCTTCCAATCCTTAGTTTAATTTAAAGAGGACATTGTTATCCTACATGAATTTCATTAATTGTTATGGATGATTGAATCTAATTATGGTCCACAACTATTGATAGGATTCAAAATCTTCCTAGCTACAATCTTCACTTTAAAAGGGGACATTTAATCACATAAATCCTATGTTAAAACCCTCTTCGAATGAACACTCTAAAAGTACATTAGTGGAAATCAAGGTATATTATTGCAATTTATTAAAACTCGTTAAATTAAATTAATCATTGTAAAATCGTGCTAAAAGCATACTCTTGATTGATTAGTGGTTTGTTAAGGTTTATAGAATGAAAAATCTCCACCCTCGAATGCTTTTTTTTTATTTCCATGACCATTTATTTTAATTCAGATCGGTCATTATTGAAACCATGATATGATTACAATGATCATGCCTTCGTCCACAATTAGGATGCATTGGTTCATGGCAGTCTGTGAGGTCAAAATGGGTCATTCATTATGGAGTGCCTCTATCCTCCAATGTGTGAGAAACTTCGAATTTCATCATCGATTTAACTGGTGATATGATTCCTGTTTTCCTCCATTTCCCAAGTTTTTATCTTCATCCATTGGAATGAGAAATATGATTTTATTCTTATCTTTTTATAATGGCCTCTGCTTGTTACAAGTCATGTGTACCCTCTTCGACAAGGTTAATATTTTCTATGTCCAATTTTCCTTACTCATCGACTCAGTTACAAAGCTTATGGCTCCTATAGTAAGAGAAGAACCCAATGGACCTGAAATCCTACAGGCCTATGATGAATAAACTAAAATAATGACCAAAGCAGGGTGGATAAATTTCATCCATTCACTCAAGGGCCATAATATGTAGGTCGTTAGGATTTTATCTATCACATTTAATGGTAAAAAAAACCATGATTGGCGATGTATAATTATAGTTCAATGAAGGATTCATAGTTGATGCCATGGGGTTAACTCTATCTGGAGAAAGATGGTTCAAAATCCATAAGGTGCAGGGAATTCCATCGAAACAACTATTAGCCTCCAAATGGACTAGGTATGATATAAAGGGTATGTCGGTAAAGTTTTTAATGTAGAAATGACACACTGTTATATTTGTCATCAAGCAATTTGTGACTTGTGAGGGTCGATACGTTTTGGTGTTATTTTTTCACATTTGCCTACTTATGATTTTCCTGGGTTATGAATTGAATTTTCCCTATTATCCATGGAGAAGCCTCTCTAAGATGGCTAAGTTCTATCAGTGACATAGTAAGAGCCACGATGCTATTATTTTCCACTGTGACCTTATTCAAATCATGATTGAGCACCATCTCACCAAGAGAGGGGATGATTGGAATAATTTCCTTGCTAGAAATAACATTATACAAAAATCCCTTTCATCAACCAACCCTGATTCAATACCTGAGGTTCATACTGAAGGTATCCCTAAAACCCAAGCTAATACCTTCTAAATAAGCCCTGAAGGGATTGAACTAGAAGTATTTTTAAACACTAACTCCCCATCTTCTGGTCACTTTCCCAAATAAGTAGGCCCTTTTCAAAAGGATATAATTTTCCCTCTTCTGACTCGTTGTATGGTCAAAAGTGGATTAAGCTACACTATGACCCCTAATATATAATCGAATCTTGCCAAGTGGAAGACTAAAATGGATATCCAATCCAAAAGAGATCCAGAGATATGCTTGGGTTCTCTCGATAATTAATTTAATAAGAAGGAAGTTCAGAGTACACCATCAGATGTCAATTTTGAAAACAAAATGTTAGGTCACAAATTTTCAAGAATGATAAGGAACATGTCGAAGAACAAGGTCTCTCCCGACAAACCTATAATGGTTCAAGACCACAAATATCACCCCAAGAATGAAGCTGACAAACCTAAGAAAAGGGATCAAACCCCATATGAATGTGTTAGCAATTTTCCTTCGTTTCTTGCTGGATGTGAGGGATTTCCAGGTATTAGTGTGCATTTCAAAGACAATTCTCTCAACAACAAAGCATTCAATGATCATTCCCAAAATGTTAAGGAAAATTTCGATCATGGGAATTGTCGTGGCTTCCATCATTGCATCGAAAGATATCATTCATTCCTCCCCTATATACAGATTAGTTTAGACCAAGTGCATAGGAAAAACAATGATTTAAAGAGGTAAAATCAAGAATTAATTGATAAAATGGGGCAAAGTTCCTCATAGGGAGCAAAAAGACCAATTTTTTTTTTCAGAATACAACTGTAAAAAAATCCACCAATGTCAATGTTGTTATGGAATCAAATTTGCATGGATTCTAGATTTCTAATGCGTAATTTCTGGTAATATAAAGTAGATTTTTTTTATTTTTATTTTTGTTTGATTTTGTCGTCTTTTTAGACTAGCTACATAATCAAATATTATGTAGTGAGTCTTTAAATAGTTTTGTATTTACTTTAACTGATTTTGTTGTTTATTTACAGGTCATGAGAATATTACGATATGCCATTGACAATATTCATGAAGACTATTGGATGCTATCAATATATATATATATATATTTAGTATAGAGTTAGTTATAAAAGGGATGAATTATAGTCGCTTGATGTTATGTCTACAAACTTTTGATAAAGTTGATGAACATGTTTATATTTTTATTACAAAACTCTTCTATTATGAATATAAGTTAGATTATTTCACCAAAACATGCTATTTTTTAGGAGATTTGATTCTATCATGTTGATAAGAGGTTGACTCTATTTCTTTTTAAATAGAGGTAGAATTCTCAGGGATGGACATGGGTGAAATATTTGGGATGATGAAATATTGAACACTGTTAGGAAGAACATGATACTTTGAATTTCTTTAGGCTTTATCCTTGTGAGTAATTTTGTTATGTTTCTGAATACAATATTTTCCTTAACATCATATGGTACATGTTCTCCTTGAAAATTATATATATGTTATTAAGATTAGGTTTTTGACCATTTTATTAATACATTGTTACTTGTATTGATATCAATTCTTTATTTTCCCAATGATTACGATTCTTTATGACATAATTAATTGAATCCATGTGGTGAAATGCATTAAGTTTCCTTGCATATTTTACACATCATATGATCAATTTTTGTTAATGAAGTTGTTTCCATTAATGAAATTATATATACCTTCATAAGGAATCAACTTCAACTAGTTTATCTTTATGTACCTATACTAAAACTTCAATTATTTGTTGAAAATATTTTCTTTCGACTTGTTGTATTTGTTAACTTAACAACTGTTTTCCATATATTTTTCTCAACAAATAGGTTTATGGAGGAGATTTCACACAGGAAGACACAACTAGTAGATTACTTTTGCTTTAGGTCTGGATAGATTAGTAATTTATGTTGTTTTATTTCTTTGATTTGGTTTGTTGAATGTAAATCATTATTCTTGTGATTTAAGTCTAAATGATTAGTTCATTATATATAAATCATGTTGTATATTACATTCATATTTATAATTGGATATTAGTTAGTATATTTAATTAGTGTTAATATAATATATTTATATTTCATTATATTTCATTTTTGCTTGAGATTTAGTTCCATTTTTACAAAGTTTTGTTTCACAAGAATTTCTAGCAAATCTTGTATCATTGTACATTTTTTAAACTTTGTGATTAAGTATGAAATAATTTCACCTAATAGGTCATTGTATCTTTACAAAATATGATAATTAGGACTTATTATCTTGAACAAATTTTCATTTATTTATTAGATAGATCCTTTCACCATCCAACAGAGTCGTTAAACCTAACAGGGGGAGTAACCTTAAATGAATTAAGTTACATTTAGACAACTTCAGAATGTACTCTCCCTTCCATTTGAAGAGTGATAAATATCTCCCATCAACGAATGGTGCTAGAAGGAGGGCCTTTTAGATATCAATGGCACATGGAGGATGAAAAACACCTCTGAACAATCACTCTCTAGTTAGGACTCATAGTAAATCAGACTCTACTATCATATATAACACAACTAATACATTCAAAACTGAGCCCGTTATTCCACTCAATCAATATTCTTCATCCACTCCTATTGAACCTACAACACCGCCTTCACAAATACCATAATTGCAGGAGATACTCCATAAATCCCACCAGTCTTTATTAATAACTCATTATACTTTGGCAAGGATCAAGGAGATGGGTGATCAATTGTATCAACCTCTTGATTTTCCTAATCAACAAGACAATACCAAGAAGTGGTTACCTAAGTTTGAAACTGATTCCAAAGAGTCAGTTGAAGATCACATAAATAAATTTATGTTGGTTGTTAGACTCAAAAATGTAGAACATGAGTATTTCATGTGCAGGCTCTTCCATTACACCTTCAAGGGAAATTCCTCCACGTGCTACTTCACACAATAACCTCAAACTATAATCTCATAGGATATGTTTGAAACCATTTTTTTAGAAAAGTTTGGAAATGACAAGTTCCCTACAATTTTGGTTGTGGTATTATATAGTATGAAGATGAATTCGAAGTAAAGGTCAAAGACTGTAACCAGAGGTTTTTTATCCTTAAGAATAAAATTCCTACAGAATATATGCTTTCAAAAAACCTGATCATTTCATATTACACTAAATCCTGACATCATACTACATCAATGTGGGTTAAAAGGTCCAAAAATAACACTATGTTAGAGGATTTTGAAGAAGCCATTCTCGTTGAAAAGGATATGCTTAGTTTGAAGGATAATACAAACCTAGAAACCAAAAAATCCTCTTCTTCCAAGATTAATATTGACATTCTTCGTAAACCACCTTCAACTAAGAAAGATTAGGAACCTATTGACTTGGAAAGTTCTAAGAAACACTTTCAGAATTTATCTAATCAGGTT
>SNQJ01S0091875.1:0-32620 GCA_010110895.2 Picea sitchensis | reverse complement strand
TCAATCACATACATATGCGTGCTGACCTTGAATAGGTCGCGTACATACGCGAGCTGTTGTGCAACAGGCCGCGTATATGTGGTAAACCCTTGGGAAAAAGGCAATGCACATGGGTTGCAGCTTGATGTGATGGTACAACTCTGTGATGCAGGGTCTGACATTGTTTGTTGCAAGTTATGACACTGTTTGCTGCAGGTTTTCATGATTNACCCCACTACCTCTCTAGCTACCTTACATTCAGAGAAGCAGGAACACCTACAGAAGTGGGTGAAGAATATTGAGTAACCAGAACAGAATGAAAAACTAAAAGGAAGCTCAAGTGTGTCATCTACTGAGGTATACATAGGTGACAATGGTATCAATCACATACATATGCGTGCTGACCTTGAATAGGTCGCGTACATACGCGAGCTGTTGTGCAGCAGGCCGCGTATATGTGGTAAACCCTTGGGAAAAAGGCAATGCACATGGGTTGCAGCTTGATGTGATGGTACAACTCTGTGATGCAGGGTCTGACATTGTTTGTTGCAAGTTATGACACTGTTTGCTGCAGGTTTTCATGATTCTATAGATGATTATGTAAGGTGATGATGTAAAATAAAATCTTGGGTGCATGGAACCAACCCATGGGTATGGATTGATGCATTTTCTGTTGAAGAACAATGCTGCTTATGGCACCTTGGTCATGTGATATATCTTGATGATGCTAGTTAGAGATGTCATTGATCTATTGAAGCATACTACTATCACATGTGTTATTGGATGCTTAGTATTTGTTGTAGAGGACTGATGCTGATCTATTGATGTACATGGTTGGTACATATTTGAGTTTCATGGATATATCTTATGCCGTATTATTGGAAGCTCGCTTGTTGGAAACTTGATGCATGCATTTGACATATTGTGGGACTACATATTGGGACATGCGGTTGGTAAGTTGGTGAGTTGATGAGGTGATCATGTTGTACATCATTGGTGAGTTACATAGTTGACGCATGATTGGTAAACTTCTAGTACATTGGTAGAGGCACCTACTAGCAGTTTGATTGGCACATATTTTATGGAGGATTTGGCATACATGTATGATGATTCATCATGTTGTGGTATTGGTGCATGATTGATGTACTTGATTGGTACAAGTGGTGATACATGTTTATACACTCATAGATGGCATATGCTTGATGATAATACACCATTGGTATTACTTGATTAGCATATATTTTGGTACATGAGGCACTTGGTTCATGGTAGAGACATATCATGAGTGATATGACACTTGTCTTTCATGTTGGTAGATGCACATGATTGGCATATTGGTGGATGCACATGGTTGACATACTAGTAGATGCACATGTTGACATGTTTATAGAGGCATATGGTTGATACATTCCATGGATGATATCTTTTGGCACAATGTATGATGTTGATGTACATGGTTGATGTACATGGGTATTGTGCATGGTGGGCACATTTTGGTACATGATGTACTTGGTTGATATTTTGTTCACGATTCTCTATTTTATTTCATGATGTATGGTATGGCACAAGTTTTGATGTATGAACATGTCCAAGGATCGTTATATGGTAGCATATTTTTCATCTTGAAGATAGGGGGACATACCCATAGGGGGAGTCATTCTTCTTCCCTTGATTCTAGGAGGATATATTCATCAGATGCATACCTAGAAAACATACTATATTTGAAGAAAGAGCACATATGCATAATTCTAGGGGGATCGATGGTCACATGGGGAGTATGAGCGATGTATATTCAACATTACATTAGAGTGATATCCCATGTTAAAAAGAGGAGAGACTATTGAGAGGAAGATCGAAGGCATTCAGATAGGAGGAGCAACCCCAAGGAGAGTTCAATAAAGGGAGAAGCCCCAAGGGGAGAATGACCCTTTTCCATTGATGTCAAAGGGGGAGAGATAATCACATTGATGTGATTGATGTTTATTGATGGGGAGAGATAGTCACATTGATATGTTTGATGACTATTGATGTATAACATGCCTTGTCTACATGTTGAAATCAATGATTGGTGTTGACATCAATGTTGGTATTGCCATCAATGCCAAAGGGGGAGATTGTTGGATCAGGTTGTCATTGATGCAAATGGTTTGATTGATTGATATCATTGATTGATGTCAAGTGATTGATTGATGCCAATAGTGTGATTGATTGATGTCAAGATTAATTGATTGATTGATGTCAAGGAATTGATTGATGCTAAAGGTGATTGAATGATGTCAAAGGTTTGGTGTATACATGTCTTAGTATATTGATGAAGATTGACCAATGAGTTGTCATTGATACATGATGCATAGATGAAGATGGATCAATGTGGTTTCATTGGTATATAATTCATTGTTGGATTGATGTTAAGATGAATCATTATTGTTTTATCATGGTTGATAAGATGCACAAATGGATGAAATCCAAAGTGGTCCCCTTATGGTGAAAACCCTCACGGGAAGACACTTTGCGGTTGAGTTATCCTAGAAATATGGTTAGAGGACCCATGCTTATATGTGGAATAATGACATGAAGATCAATGAATTTGTTGGTGAAACTATCATAGATGGATAGTGCTTGTCATGTCATTTTCGGTGGTATGTGGAACGTCACATAACTCCTCATGATTTGAGAGTTATGGCCCTACGAAGATGAAGGACCCCCATATAATGGCTTAAAGCCCCAAAAGGTCAAAGAAGTCAAAGAACTTGTAAAGAAGAAATTATTATTTAAATGATAAAGCAAAGTGACAAAGTCAAGAAGGATTATTTAAATAATAAAGTGAAGTGACAAAATCAAAGAAGATTATTTAAATGATAAAGTGAGGTGACAAAATCAAGAAGGAATATTTAAATGATAAAGTAATGAAGAACTTTCTAATTATGGAAAGTGGTTAACCCTAAAAAGAGAAAAATAGGTTAAGTGACCTAGAAATGGGTTAAGTGACCTAGAAGTGGGTTAAGTGACCTAGAGGATGAAAGTATAAATAAGATAGCAAGAGTCTCTTGCAAATATATCCCTTGTGTGGATCAATGGAGAGCTTCTTGTGAGAATATATTTTGTAGAGCATCTTTGGTGTGGATCTCTTGAGCATGTGTTGAAGATATATTCTGAGAGAGAGGAGATCATGAGGATCTCATGGATGCATTGAAGTTTTGGCAAGTCTGAGATCATGACGGCGAAATTCTCAGAATTACAACAAGACCTTATTTTCTGAGGTGTACGTTGGCTGTCTGTGTATAGGGTGCGTATACACTGAAGGTACATGTGGGATGACTATGTACAAGGAGCGTACAATGGATACAATCATGGAGATTTGTGGTTGAGCTGATGACAAGCTGTTGAAGACTGAAGCAGGTTCTAGATCTGCATTCTATGGGGTTAGATCTGTCACTAAGACATTGGTATGGTTACATTATTGTCTTGATGGATACTATTGTTTGTTGTGTTGTGAATGATTAGGGAATTCTTAGTATGGCTACTAAGATGTGGTTTAGTTTGGTTAATGGAGTGAGCATTACTCTTGTGTTTCAGTGGTGATATGATGGCTATAGTACCTGATTTCTTATGCATGATTGAGTAGCATTCATATTGTATGATTGATAGAAAAGCATGAGTAGGCTATTGGAGAGTATGGATGTATTATGACTAGATGTGGAATAGTTTGGACAGTGGAAGACAAAAGAGAATATGATTGCAGGTTGCAGAGGATCTAAGCATGTGATGAAAAGGATAAATCCTAATAGCTCAGAAGGCATACACAGGATGTAGTACTGCTTGGGTGCGTATATGTGCGGGCTGTACTACTGGTAGGGCGCGTACACATGCATGCTGCACTACTGACAGGTCACATACATGTGACATATTTTTATCTGTGGAGGATTGTTGCCTCATCTCAGTTGGTGCTGAGGATGTAAGCCGAGTCTTGCATTATAGAGCTGGTGCTCTTGTAGAGTTGTACTCTATTCAGTTGTTGCTGATAAACCCCAAGGATTGTAGTCCGTAATAAAAAGAAAATTGTACATACATCTTGTGTTCTTTGTGTTCCTTGTGGTGATGAATTGTTGATGATATATTGCTGATATATGTTGCTGATATGTGTTCACATCTAATTGGTTATAAATGACAACAACGAGTAATGTGTTAATGGTGATTTCTAACTAATGAGTTTTGTTGAAGAGGGAAGTTTTGGTAAAAATAGCCCCACACTCATTCACGCCCCCCTCTAAGTGTGGTAGGTGTGTCCAACAAAGAGTTCTATTTTTCTTAACACAAGAAAGCACTCAAAACAATGCAACTTTCAATTTATGGGATCAATATGATGCCAAAATACCAAGCAAATGTTTTTGAAAACTGAAATGCACATGCAAAACTATCTCTTTTTCCAAACATAAACCAAAGCAAACTTCCTAATGAATGCAAAATTTCTTCGTTTGATTAACTACATAAGGAGATATGTAAACTTTTCGCTTCTTAACTTTCAGATGAAAGAGATCTAAGTTTGATACAAAGAAATATGAGGCAAAAAGAAATCAAGCAAAGCACACTCAAAGTGATGAGAACTGAAAGAAAACAAGTAGGAGATAACATGTTCAATCAAGAACTCAATGATGCAAAAGAGAAAGAAAAAAAACACTCATGAAAATCCTCAAATGATGAGTAGCAAGAAACACAAATCAATCTAGGTTGTCATAAGAGTCCTAATCATCTAGAAAAGCAAGATGTTTCAAATGAAGACAAGAAGGATCAATACCAAGAAACCTTTGCAAACCTTAATTGATGAACAATCCTAAATGGTCAAGCAATATGAAATCTTTACGAGACGAAGATTAGAAAAAGTCAAAGGCAGAAAGAACCAAGGGATATTGTTAACCCAAGGGGATCACAACTAAGAGAAAATTTAAAACTAAAAGGATAAACAAAAATGAATGATAAATGCCCAACTCTTAGAAAAACAAAGTCAAGAGTATTCAAAGGTCTCTGAGAAAAAAGCTCCTCAGGATTAGACTGAGAAAAAGTGAGAAAAAAGGGGCAAACAAACCTATAAAAGGAGATCAACACTCTTGTTTCCAAAGGGACAAAGGGCTACAGCGCTATGGTACACACTACAAGGGAGCGTTGATAATAGATCAATGCTCTGGTATACATAGCAGAAGAGCACTACCCTTCCCAAAAAACAAAAATAAGGCTTAAAAATCATACATTTTTTTCCAAAACTTTGAGAAATTTTCAATGAAGAAGAGAGAAGGGGAAGTAGATTAGAAATAAACAACAAACGCGATCTAAAGGTGGGCAAACACTCATATGATCCAAGGAAAGACAAGTCAATTTCCTTCCCCAACGAAGTCGCCAATTTCTGTTACGGAATAATTCCCTTGCAGACAGGTGAATCTTCCCTTGGAGTACAAACCCCTAATACCAAGACAGAAAAACACAAGTAGACACTAACATCCCTTTGAATTTAGTTTAACTAATCAGAAAGAGAGAGAAGGAGAAAAGGTGTGATGCACCTAGTTTCAAAGTTTGTCCTCGTTGCTTCCAATCCAAGCTTGATCTCCAAACTCCTTAGCACAACTTGATACCTGAAATGTAATGGACACAAAAGAGAAACACAGAACTCCTACTCTACAAGATTAGATCAAACAGATTCATCTACAAATATTGAAGGAACAATAGACATGCACATGCAAAAATACACAAGCTTGAAGGAAATAGGCCAAGTATATTAAAATGAGAACCCAAAAATAATACTTTCAAACATGGATGATGATGAAACATTCCTCCAAGCTCCCCTCATCTAGCCCTTGCACGAAGCTCCCAAGATCATAAGTTTGATATCTAAAATCTTCCTCCATTCTCCATGTAAAGCCCTCATTATATAGGATTTGGAGGTTTAACCACCATGGAGAAGATCACTCATTAGATCCACTAAAATGGGATCTCCAAGACTTTTAGGGATAAAATATCTCTCAAGGAGTTTGGGAGAAAATAGCTCTCAGGGATTTTAAGGAGGAAATATCTCTCAAGATCCACCAAATTAGGGTTTTGGTTTGAAAAATTATCTCAACCATCCATGAGATTCTCAACCTCTTCTTGAGATTAGGAAACTAAATGTGAGGTGGATTCTCACACTAAATTAATTTCCTTTTCATGAATATTAATAAATAATTCATGTGCACATAGTATTTTGACCTTCATATAATATATTTCTCCTCCACATTGACTAGGGATTATGACGGATGTACTTTTATGGTCTCAGTGTATGTGACACTTTTATGACACTTGCGACACTTAGGGTGATGTACTTAAGTGTGACATTTTGATGTGTAACAGTTTGTAAGGTAGATTCTAACTTGTCTACATTCTTCTTTTCTAATATGTTACAATAAGTARGGGGTAGAATACTATAATAATGGATCAAAGTTGCTTTTTGGGTTGGGTGAGTAACCTCATGGAACTTATTAAACAATTTCATAAACCTAAGGATGACGACCTTAATGGTTTCACCTTTTTCCAAAGATAGGTTATTATAATTCTTCATGTGCTTAGTATGCTTTTTGATGCATTCAAATGTGGATTTAAACCAATAAGTCAACTCAAAATGAGTATAAATAATTTTATTAAGGATGTCAAAGAATTCAACAACAACCCTACCTTCTAAGGAATTGACAAAGAGTCTCATGCATGTATCATTATCATGAGTGTCAATATTTTCACATATGAATTTGAACCCTATTTCAAATAGAGATTTTATTTTGTGGCTAATTTTAATCTCATTTCCAAAATTGTTTCTACCAATAGCACCGTCTTTTTAGATAGTTTTTTTGCACTTTTAGAATTTTTTTTAGTTATAAAATATCAACATTTTTTAAATGTTGTTTTTCCTTGGGTTTTCAACTTTTTTAAATAACTAGTGATAAATTAGAATTATGTTTTTTTAAGATTAGAATTAGAATTTGTTTGAATTTTAAAAATGATTAATAATGTGATACACCATTTTTTTCAAAGTTATGATTTCCATCTAATTAGATATTTTTAACTCATTCATTATATCATAGATTTTAATTAAAAATGAAAATAATACTTTTTAAACATTTTTTACTTTTACTTCAAAGCATATATTATATATAGATAAATAACACTATTTAAAAAAATAGAAAAAAATTATACACTTAAGCGCTAATTATAATGAATGCCTTGTACATTTTAGAAGTTTTTTTTGGTTAAAATTCCTTATCAAATAAAGTCTTTTTATGGTCATTGAAAGAAAAGGGAGAAAATTTCTAACTTTAAATTTAAATTGATTTAGAGTTATAACATATGGAAAATTTTCTTCTAATTGACATGTTGCCATCCTTATACACACTTGCAAACGTGAGCTAATTCTGGATCACTTAGTGTGTCCTTGGAGGCACAATGCTTAGGTTCACAACCCACATTGTCACTTTGACCAAAACATCTTCCGTCTAGGCTTACTCCTAGGGAAGCCAAAGGGGGTAAACCTTAGTTTCTAGGTGTGTTAATCGTTAAGTTCTAGGAGTTAATTTTAATTTCTTAAGGTTTAGAGGGGATCTATCCTATGATGCTAAGGAAGCAATGCAAAATACAAGGGTTATCATGTAAGGAAAACCTTTTCCCTAGGTCAACTAAGACTAGTGCCTGGAGATTGGGAAAGGGGTCAACTATGTGTTAGGTTGTTTCGTTACAAATATGATTACAAGTTAATTACAAAAGAATAATCAAATCAAATGAATTAGATACAAGATTTACAATTAAAGAATGCTAGAATACAACAAACAAGCTAACTACTTTAAATATTTTGTGTGCGGGATACAAGGAGATCAAAGCATCAAATTACATCATCATCATCAACATGTCAACAATATAAGACTTGGAAGAAGATTTAAGATTTTTAAGCACAAGTATTATGAAGATGAAGAAGACCCACTCTTATTTATTAAACCCATGAAGTGCTTTATGTGATTAGGCCCAAGATTAGATTATTAAAGGTTCTTAAGATTATAAGATTTTAGCTACCTTTATTAAGCTTTCACCAAAGCCTCCTCCTCCTATTGCCAAATAACTGCTGGATGCTCAAGATAGTATAGCAACGAGGCCAACCCTAGCTGTCATAGTTAGTCCTAAGCATTGATTTTTTACGGGAAGGACACTCCTTCGTTCCACGAGACCATCCCTGACCTATCACTGCCCGTTTACCTCCTCAATACCCGTTTTAGATGGTGAAGATGGTGGTCTAAGGTACTCTAAAGAGTCCATTAAGTTAATATATGATTAAGGTAGACTTTTAGGAGTGTTTTAAAGATTTTATGACACTTTTAAAAGGTGATTTAGTGACTTGGCCGAAACTTACTTCAACCTAAAAATGTGTTGATTAATCTTGCAATTTAAAGGGAATTAACACATATATGCTATGTGAGAGAAAGTCACTTAATTGCACAATTAAATAGATTTGAAAGTAAAGAAAGAAGCTACAAGGGCAAGAACAACTAGCCAACAAGATGAAAAGAAGAACACACTTATATCTTGATTAAGAGCATTAAAATGTAAATGTTAAGTGTGAAGAAGAAAATCTATGTGTTTGCCTATTTATCAACTTATCAATGAGATAAATTCTAGCATGTGGCAAATGGCCTTAATATATCTAAGCAATAAAGAAAAGTACCATTCACTTATTGAAGTATTCAAGCATTTAGGATTATATATCTAAGCATATAAGAGAAAGATTAAACTTTGAAAAGCCTTAAGCATGCAAATAGATCTAGTTAAGTTATTGATGCCCAATAGGCTTAAGCTAGATATTTATTAGGTGTGAGATCTAGATCTAGAATATTTTAATAATCAAGCATTTAGATCATCATCAAATATTAAAACCCTAAGGGTATTCCTCTCCCAATAGGTAGGTAATTAATTTAGCTTGCTTGACTTAGAAAATATTGAGGGAAGAGAGAATCAAACAAGCAAGAGATACAAACTAAGAAAAGAAAAGAGCAAGCAAACTAAGCAAACAAGAGGCAAACCCTACCCCATGTCTTAGGTTAAGAAGATGCCCACTTCACCTTCTAAACACCACGTCCTAACTCAAAAATGCAAGAAAAGTGAAAAGAAGACAAAATCTAAACTAGATCTAAGCTACCCAAGAGCCCACACATGGGAGGAGGCCATACCACTCCTTCTCCCACAACTATGAGCCACTAACAAGCAACCAAAAGAAGAAAATATGCACAAGAAAGCCTAAAAATTGACAAGGACTGTTAATAGATAGCTACCAATTCCCTTGGAGGGTTTTTTGGTGTTGTGTGGATGTCTTTGAGTATCCAATCCTCTCTCAATCAGATCTGAACCTGCAAAAACCAGCAAGGTTTCCCTTGCTAGGAGTGCTACACACAACAATACAAATGGAGGATTTTTTTTTTCTTTTTAGGGAAAAAATTTTCCTTGAATTTTTTTTGGAAAAATTGATATTATGATGACCATAAAACTATATTATGCTAGCTGAAATATGGATTGTAAGGAAATATGAGGAGAAAGAGCAATAGAAGAAGATTTCTTGGAGTGCATGAAAATCTCAAAGGGGGACTCGTCCATGAGGCATCCCTAATGAAACCCTTGAAGTTCAACCTGCAAAACCTAACACAATAGCATGCATACAATGGATAATATGGAGGGTTAAACTAATAAAGTGAAATACTTACACCCTATCTAGCTAACCACATATATAGATCTACAAGACTACTCTTTGCAAGATCTACTCAAATAGAATACTTTACCTAAGATCCATTCATGCAACCACCATATCAAAATGAAACAAATTTACCTCGTGTGTTTGCAAGAACCAAAATACTTATAGCTCTTCCAAAAATAATCCTCCAAAGCTTCTTTTATTATTGCATCAAGAAATGGGATCTTGGAGAAATACTTGCTCCAAAACCCTAAGAGAAGAAAAATGAAAATGGATGGAATAGAGAGAGAGAGAGAGTGAAAAAATCAAGTAGCATAACACTAGCTCACGATATGGTAAGGAAAGAATGAGGAGAGGGATCTATTTATACTTGGAGAGGCAAACCTACCTCTCTTGGATCAATGCCAAGTGTCCCACACCAAGTAAAAGAGTAGATCTCAAGGCTAGGGCGCACCATCTAGGGTTTAGATAGTAGATATAGGGTGTAGAAGGTGTGTAAAAGGTTGGGATCAAGAAAAAGTGAGGTGGGAGGCCATGGGATTCATTCCATGGGAGAGGAAGAGGCCCCAACTAAATTAAAATCAATTTTTTCTTGGAGATCCATAAAGGGGGGTGTAACTCTCCTTGGAGGGCGCAATTTTTGGGATGAGGAAAGGAAATGGAGAGAAGTAATGAGGTAAGGGTGTTGGGATCACAATAGAGTGAGACGTGAGGGGTAAAGGGAGGTAAATCACATGAGAGAGGGGCCCCCAAACACATCACTGTTACAAGGGAAAAACTCTCTATGGCCAAGGGTAAACCACAATAGACAGGTATGATTACAGAAATCAACTCAATTCCAACATGTGCTATATAAACTAATGTGCAATATGAGGAAGAGGCCTACCTCAATCCAACATTTGATGAATTTCCGCCGTTGAGCACTTTTACCCAAAGATTTACACCTGCAAGAAGTTCTCAACAAACAAGAAATGCAAGTATATAGTGATAATATAAAAGGAGTTAGCACATCAGATAACACAATACATTAATAAACATTACAAACATGCCCATGGATAATAATCATATATTTGCAAGATATCAATAGGATGGGAAAGGAGTATTTCTATTAATAAGTGATCAACAAAAGTATCAACATTACAGACTTCCGTGTCGGCACGGTTCGAAACCAAGAAACCAAGTTCCTTCCAACTGGGTCTCCACCACTTCAATCCTCCACCAAAGGCAAGCTCATAGTAAAGAGGCAATGAGGTCCTCTCAACAATAAGGGAAGAGCTTGGGGCCTGAACACTGTGTTTATACTTGAGGGACAAAGGGATGTAGACTCAATATGAAGTAATTTCTCCAGAGTAACTTTTCTCTCAAAGTTGAATGCTTTCTCTCTCTTTTCTATAGCTCAAAATTGTGCTCTTATAGACTCCAGAATGCAAATGAAGGGCTGAGTCGGAACGTTTCCAGTATATGGAAGGAAAAGGATAAGAGATCTTCTGTCGTGACATGGAAACCCAACCTCATTTTGTATTTTCTAGCACAAATCCTGATATACCTGAGCTGTAGTGGAGCAACAAGCGTATACACATCTTGCATAGTAGTTAGGGAGCGTATATGTGGATATATATATATTTTTAGCTCTAGATTCATCAAAAGGGGTTGATAAGTCTGCATAGGGAAATGGAAAAAGGCCCTCTGTGCAAGATAGCAATGGTGAGGAAAATATTTCTATAACAGATGCCCCCTAATGTGTGAGATCAGAGGAGTATCTGTGATGGACGAAATACATTATAAATAACCTAGAAGTGGAGTGGTAGAGAACCAGCTGGACGAACTCAATTGCTCATTACATTATGTACTGACTTTTCATACATGGTTGCCAAGAATACAATGCAGATCCATGTGGAAAATATATCAAACAAGTGTTCATGGCCATGAATAGGCAAATATAAATGTGGTTACATGCTAATAGCTATCATAGTCACGAACAGGGCCCAGTGAAACTAGTCTCAAAATCAATCTGAAGATATCTGTATACCATGGAGTACAATCTGATCTCCCATGATCACTGAAGTCAAATAGGTACTGGTCCAATGAAATGGAAGCAACAACTCAGGAAAGCTGCGGCCACATAGTGATGCCTTCAAGTCTTCTACACAATCCGCCAATGGTGCAAGTCTACATCATGTGAATAAATGCGTTGAGGTCAAACATGATGAGACATCATTTGATTACCAGTCATTGAGGTATACCGTTAACAAAAGCGAGACAACCTACCAATGATGAAAGTAGGTATCAAGGCATTGATTACATCTCTACAAATGTGAATAAAGGAGTTGGTGTCGAACACTTGAGAGATCCATTGATCAAGAGACATTGATGTATTCCCATCTGTCAATGGTGAGAGAGCCTGCCACTAATGACTGCAAGCCTCAAGGTACTCATAAAACTCTAGGTCTCATATCCAAAATACATGAGTTGAAGTCGATGGAAAGAGACTCGCTGAAAGGAGAGCATCAAGGCATCTCTCATCAGTCAGCATGAGGAACAAAGCAGGAGCTTCATGATTTGGTGGAGATTGGACGAAGAACATGTTCACGAACCAACAACCCTGTGCATCTTTCGTGTGTACCAAATGCAAGTGGTACACAAAAAAGACCCTCTGAATAACAACCAATGATGAAAACTACTGATAAAGGTGAGGAAACCACCAATAAGGCTAATGGCATCCAAGACACTGCACAAATTCCAAATTGTGAATAGATGTCTTGCCGTCGAACACAAGGGAAACCACCCAGTCAACGACCCATGATGAAATGTTGACTGCTGGGTTCAAGGTGACCTACCAATGATGAAAGTAGGGCCAGTGTGCATCATAAGACCAAAGTATCATGTGATTCTGAGACAAACTGAGGGTATGTCCGACATGCAAAGTCAAGATTTTTGAGGAGTGGCAGATGCAGGTTGATAGACTTCCTTTGAACAAGAGCATGAGACATACGATAGACTCTGGAAGCATAGAATTAATGATGTAATGATTAGATGCAGGGGACATCTATAATATTCTCTATAGGGACTGGAAGAGTAACCAGTCGGTAGAGAAAAATCTGTAATGAGATTAGCTTCCTAAGGCCATGCTAAACCCAAAATTATGATGATGCAAGGATTCAATAACTTTGTGCTCTGTTCAAAGGCGACAAGACTGCTTCCAATTACAATATAGTACTCCCTTCCTGCACGTCTTTTTTTGTTTTTTCATAACAAGTGAATGCTATGATACAGAGGAGGGAATGAGTGTCGCAAGTAAGAAAAACTAGTTCCAACAGTGGAACATACCTATGCTTAATGCAAGGAAATGCATGCGAGAGATGGACACTTAGAGTGATGTTCCCTCCAGGGTATAGGGTGTCAAATTGCAAAGGATATAAACAAGGCTCTGCTTGGTTGAGGATGCAAACTGATTAGGCCATGGTTTATAATGCAAAGCGAGAACCGACTAAAGGCTCAATACTGCAAGCGAGGGAATGAGATGCAATCACAACTTAACGCCAACAAATGTCCTTTTTTATATCTTTTAGTCTACTAGGTGTGAAAAAGGGGTAAACTTGTGCCAAATAGACGTCTTTTCAAATACAATTTACGAGTGTGAAAAAGACAAGTTCACTCGACGATCTTTTAAATTTTTGATAGCCAGTCGGAAAAGATCTTAACTAAGACTCATGATCTTTCAAATCTAATTTTAACGAGTGTGAAAGGGACAAATCACTCGACGATCTTTTCAATTTTTGATAGCGAGTCAGAAAAGAGATTAACTAAGACTTGTTTTTGGGAGTCCGCGGGTAATAAGGCTGCATGTGAATGAATGAGAAATGAGGCTCATTGTAAAGTCATGTATCGAATTATAATGGACTCTCGGTCCTAAGGAAAAATCTCGGCATGGGAACCAAATGAAAAAGAGGCTCTAACTAGGGTACCCATGTTTGGTAAGTCTCTACCATTTATTAACGACGCTATGATAGAAGATGGAGGTTTATGCATCGCAATAAATGGGTTCGTACCTAAGGCATAAAAAGTGGTAGTCGAAGGATAATGAAAAAATGCACGATGTAGTGGATACCTATCCTATATGCTAGGTTATGAATATACCTGCCTGAGGAGACGAATGACCAACCATGACGTTGAAATCTGCAAGAAAATTGAGTCGAAGCTACAAAAGCCAGCTTAAATCCATTCTTGAATTAGTCCATTAGACAAAATAATGGCATAAAACTATATCAACTGGGTAAAAATGTCTTATAAATAGTAATAAAATCAAAATTTACTGTATCATTTTCGTTTTTACCCAAAAAGTGCAATTTGGACTAAAATACATCCAGAATTCAAACGACGATCGCAGGAGCAATAGGCAACAGAATCACAAACCGTCTGGACCAGGTAACTCTTCATCCCATCCTCTTCAAATTCAATGGTTTATAATTTTGAATTAGGTTCCATTTTTTTTAGTTTTTAAGGGCGCAAATTGAGTTTTTCGGTATATGCATGTTTCTATTAATATGTTGCATATACGACCAGATATATGCCCTTATTTGAACTATATGGGGTGTATATCAGGCCCTACCCGCGACTGTTTGTGGATAACCCACATATACTTGTGCAAATAGCAAAAAGATAAGTTTCTAACTCAAAAAATGATTTGGTTTTTTTAGGATGGTGTTGGAATGGAGAGAGCGAGAGCATGAGGAGGTAGACGCAATAGTGGATCGAGATCCGGTGGCTCAAGCAGCTTTAAAAATATGTGGTTTATACAAGTTTTAGGCTCTCAAAGGAATGAGGGCCCAAGTGAGGTTGTTGGAAATGTTGTTGGGCTATTGGGATCTAGATAGCGAGAGCTTTATCCTTGATGGACAACCATTAAGGATCGAAGTAGAGAACATCTACTTCTTGACAAGACTTTCACGTCGAGGAGAGGTTGTGGACCTCAAGTCCTGTGGGGTAGGGAGTGGGATGAAGGTCGAAGAATACATCGAGGCCCACTGTGTTGCAGGGACTCCCATGGTGGGAAGTCAAATCCCTATCCGGGCTATAGGTAACCTCAACCTGAATATTATTGTGCTCATGCTTACCAAGATCATAGGATCGGCCTTGTTGCATCAAGCATCGAGACCGCTTATGTTTTACGCACTGAAGTGTGTGAGACCCACCATTTACAATTGGTGTACCTCACTGCTGACCAATATGAAAGGTCAGTTGACAGAGTGCATGCAGGGGGAAAAGAGAAACTTCGAGTTTGCCTTTATCCTTTGCAACTTCTTTTTCGAGCAGATCCCAAGTCTGGGACCTAGAGTGGATATCATTCCTAGGGGACCACGTGATCCATCTATGGCATGATGGATCAAGGTCATGAGATGGTAGGGTGGAGGTAGGATGGCGACACCCTACAAAGATGATTTTTTCTTCTGGTGGAGGAGACCAATCATAGCTCTGGACGACTATCCCTATGCGGGAATTGATTTTAGAGGTGATCCTGATATGCCACTTCCACCAGGAGCCGCCTATGGCGCCATAGGTAAAAAATATTTTTATATATTTTATTTTTTGTATTTTTGTATTTAAAAGAACAAAAATATTTTTGGATGGTGTTTTTAAATATTAACTTGATATTTATGTGATTGTAGATGTGGGTCCACAATGACCAGAGGGATTCCTACGAAACATGCGGAGGCACCAGGGAGATGAGGCAGTGGGAGGAGAGGCAGAGAGAGTCCTTTAGAACATGCAGGGAAACCTGTCATGTTTGACACAGAGGATTCCTATGGTTCAGGTGGAGGATCTACCTGAAGCCATGCATAGGCAGGTTGTCGGTGTACCTAGAGCATGGGTACGACTCTTCTGGCGTCTCACAAATGTCGTGGTTTGCTATCATGAGACTCATCCGACGCCATATGCGTAGATGCCATGGGACATGTATATGAACTGTATATGTATTTTGAGGGTTTTAGCCCCAATTTTGTAATATAAAACACCATATTTTTTGGAAATATATAAAGAGGGATCTTCGGCTGTACTTATATCTTACAATGTGTACATTGATTTAATGGTTTTCTTTGCTTTATTAATGTAACAAATGAAAATCTAAAACATAATTAGCGTAGGCATCAGATACATGATTAGAGCTTCTAGGAATGTGAAAGTATGTAATAAAATCAAATTGTCGTTCTAAAATATGTACCCGTAGGAATCGACAGAGTAATGTCGGATCACGCACACGCTAACGACCGTTCAACTGACATACAACTAACCGAGAATCCAGGCGCACCTCTAGAGAGTGAATACCATGTGAGATAACATCGCGCAATAGTTCTATGACGACGCTATATTCAACCACATTATTCGTGGATGGCCCTAGGCATATGCCACATGAAGACACCAACATACCCTTGGGCGAGTAAATCACGCAAGTGGCAGAAGCTAAGTTCCGTGTATGACGACTGGCTCCGTCTGCGAATCCTACGTAAACCAAAGACTCCATTGAAATCTGCCAACAAAAGGGAAACTCAATAAGCAAGCCAAAGACAAAAAGAAAAGGGGAAAAGGTGTATATACACTAAATTTACATTAGTATACAAAGGGTTTCACCCAAGCCCAGGGATCACGCATAACACCTTTTCAAGTAGAGCCCATTTTTGGGCTCAACCAATTTATTCCCTTCATAATATTCCAATTCATAGGCTCCTTTTTCTAGAACACATCGCATGATATAAGGATTGTGCCACATGGGATTAAACTTGCCTGCCCCTAGCGGTTCTTTGGATTGGTCATACAAGAGGACCAAGTCACCCTCGACATACAACTGGGGACAGAAAGACTTGTCATACTGAACCTTGACACATTTCTTGTTTGCCTCGATAGTCGTAAAGGCGTCCCGACGCTGCTCATCAATACTCTCTAGGTGTACAAGGCATCGCTCTAAATCCAAAGTGTCAGGTCGGAGCTCGATTGCCAATTTGAGAGAAGGGATTTCGCATTCAACACGAAGTATCAACTCCACACCGTGTACTAACTGAAAAGGGGAAAAACCAGTGGTAGTCTTAACCGAGGTTCGGTATGCCCAAAGTGCGGGATATAGCATGATGTGCCAATTGGAATTTCTTTGACTGACAGTTTTTTTCAAGATGGTCTTGAGAGACTTGTTAACGACCTCTACTTTTTCATTTTCTTGGGGATAATAAGGAGACAAGTGATCATGTCTAAACCCCAGCTTAGACACTAGTTCTATCATCATTTCATTTTGAAAATGACTGCCATGATCAGTGACAATCTCACTCGGGATACCGAACCGGGTGATAATTTGGTTGAATACGAAAAAAGCTGCAGTCTTCCCATTGGATTTCACGGTAGGCATGGCTTCGGCCCACTTGGTGAAGTAGTCGACAACCATGATAATGTGTTGATGCCCCCCAATCGAAGTTGGGTTGCAATCAATGAAATATATTCCCCACTTGGTGAAGGGACCGACGGTAATGACTGGGGTAAGAGGGGCTGGGTGCGAGCACATTTTCCTAGTGAACACTTGGCAGGGGTGACACTTCTTAACCACTTCAATGAAATCTTTAAATATGGTGGGTTAGAAGTAACCAGCTCGCAAGATTTTTTGGGTTGTCGCAAGCCCAGATAGATGACCACCATAAGCCCCTTTGTGGAAATCATTTAGGACTAATTTGACTTCCTCGTGAGTTAAGAAATGATGTAGGATACTATCTATTCCTCGACGATACAAAGTTTTGCTGACGATTGTATACATTTTGGCTTGGTATCTAACACGCCGTCGATCATCTCGCGAGAGATGCTGAGCGAACTTCAAGGTTTGAAGATATAAAACAATATCTCCATACTAGGGGTCAGACAATGAGACGAGGAAAATGTGTTCATCTGCAAAAAAATCGACATGAATAACATCTTCGTCTAATCATGGGAAATCATATATTAACTCTGCAAAAACTAGTGATTTCTTGGACTTGGCCGAAGCTAAGTCGAGATCAAATTATTTTAAGATGAAAATCCATTTATTATATTTCTCGCCTATGATACATCTAGTGAGGACATATTGAAATGGATTAACATTGACAACCACAGTAGTTTTGCAAAGCAATATATAGTGTCGTAAACGTTGGACCATGTGAACGACAACCAAAGATATCTTTTCAACGTGCGAGTGATTACGCTCAGGGCCGACCAAATTTCGACTGAGATAGTAGATGACGTGCTCGTGGAGCTCATCATCCTCCTGAACTAAAACCATACCAATGGTCTCTTCATATGCGATGATATACAACAAGTAATCTCTACTGTAATCAGGAGATTTCAGTAGAGGAGCTGATACCAAGGATTTCTTTAAAGTGTCGAAATACTGCTAGGCTCACTCATCCCAGATAAACGAGGTGTCTTTCTTCAATAGGCGCATGAAACCCTTAGTGATATTGGCATAATTCACAATAAACCGACGCAAAAAGTTAGCTTTCCCCTGTAAACCTTGAAGCTGTCTAATCATGCGTGGGGGAGGCAATTGAAGTATTGACTCAACCTTAAGAGGATCTACCATGATCCCTGTCTCGGAGACTGAGAATCCTAAGAGACGGCCAAATCTAATGCAAAATATGCATTTATGAGGGTTTAGCCGGATTCTATAGTAGCGACATCTTTCAAAAACCAGTCGAAGGTGCGTAGCATGATCCACTCTCTTGTGAGAGTGAGCAGGAAGATCATCGAGGTAAGCTTCGACTATGTGTTTGAGATCATGAAAAGCGAAAGTCATGGCTCGTTGGAAGGTTTCTCCAGCATTTTTTAGGCCGAAAGGCATTTTTTCGGTATGCAAAAGTGCCCCAAGGACATATGAATGTTGTCTTATGTTGGTCTTTGGGTTTGATTTGGATTTGGTTATATCCTGAAAATCCGTCCATAAAAGAAAATATTTCGCTTCCTGCACACTCATCGAGAATATGATCAATGAAAGGCATGGGGAAGTTATCTTTAGGACATGCCTTATTCAGGTCACAAAAGTCCATACACACACGGATGGTTCCTTGCTTTTTATTCACATGAACGGGGTTGGATACCCATTCGGTCAAGGGAACCGGGTAGATGAAACCAACATTAAGTAGCTTCTCTACCTCTGCCTTAATAGCGGGGGCCTTCCTAGGATTAACAGCTATAAGACATTGTCGAACAAGTTTAGCATTCGGGTAAGTCCTAATCTCATGTTTGACAATATGAGGGTCGATCCCTGACATATCTTCATATGACCAAGCAAATATGTCTCAAAATTCTTTGAAGAGGTTGGTGTAGATCATAATCTCTTCTGGCGAAAAATCTGCACCTATATTTACATTTTCAATATTGCTAGGGGTACGAGAGATATCGATCGAGACGGTAGGAGAAATACTCATCATATTTTCTTCGGCGTAAATTCCATGTGTATCAAGTGGAACTACGGCGTGAACGACTATCTCATTCAGGGTAGACCAAAAATCCTCCTGCTCAATTCTTTCAAGACTTGGGAGAAAATAAGATCTATGATGCATATTGTCCCAAGGTCTCTCAGAAACATTCATGGCTTCAAGGATGGCTTCGTCTGAAGGAAAAGTATCATCCAAGAAATCATGTGAACAAGATAATGAAGTGGCCCACACAGGCCTAAGAACGAAGTCCTCCTCGACCGTCTGTGAGGGAACAAAATTGGAATCAATGGAAGAGTCAAGGATAGCTTGATATGCAATCTCTACTGCCGATAGTGGCATAGACATGCTAGCATGTGACTAACCTTCAATCGACGAAGTTGGAGAAGGTAGGGTCGAAGGATCACTAAAATAAGAAGTGTGGAAAGGAATGAACCTCTCTACTGGAGCAGGCATACTGGACATGGCGTAAACGTGGTGAATTGGTGCCGAGAAGTCGAAAGTACCCATGAGGGAAGAATACATTCCGACACTGATATTCTCAGTTGCCAGCTAAGAATTGTCGACCACAGGGATCGACAGTCCAACAGATGCATTCGGACTATAATATGCAAATGATAACTCGTCGATCGTCATGATCTCCCCCTGATGAGGAAAACAAAGTGTACAAAAAACAAACGATACGATGACGACCATAGCATAGGTCCAATTGCGACCTAGTAACATGTTATAATCGAGAGGTGCATCAACTACCTCTACTTCCACCTCTACCATCTTCCCACCTAACTGGACCAGAAAGGCAGGGAGAATACCATGAGAGTGGAAGGAATGACCGTCGAATGTGGTCAACATGGTCGACGACTTTGAAAGGGTTGGAGAACCGATAGTTTTCCAACAAACTAAGGACATCACTCAAGTGACAATGCCTTCATCAACGACCGCTCTTTTGATGGTATACTTAGAATACTCCACGTGGATTTGGAAAGCCACATGGCAGGGTAAGCGAGGCTTCACATCCGTGACATCAAACTTGATGACTTTCAAGCCACTAGGTTCTAGAGCTCCTAAGGTAGAGAGTAAGGCATTCCTTTGTGATGGACACATCTGGAGTACCTCCAAATCAGACATCGCACAGGGTGTTTGGCCCAGATCTTCAACAATAGAGTAGTTCTGCATGGCTCTAGCATTAGGGTTATGGGTAGAGCACTTGAATACTCCTTTCGGAATATGAGGCAGTGGCTCTAGTTTCTCGATCTGTAAATTCGTCTCTAGAGGTGGAGGAGAAGCTTCTAGGCTGGTACTATCTTTTGAAGAGACATAATCTTGAGAGAGGGTGGCTATATCAATTTTTGCATCAACCATATTGATACAAACACGGTCGCCATCTTGCGGTGGTGGGTTTTGACCCCCACCAAGCCCATTTTCGGTGTTCGAAGAACTCAAGGCTAAGTGTTGGTTGTGTGGAAAAGGATTCGTTAGCACAGCGGGTGGAATATTTAAAAGCCTCACATCCTCTGCAAGTTTGGGGAATAAGTGTGTAAGGTGATCATCAGTACAAAGTTTACAAGGAAACTTAACCTTACACTTTTCTTTCTTGGCCTCTCCAGCATTATCATTATGTTTCCCATTATTATTCTTGTCCTTGTGTTTATTTTTCCCACCTTTACGATTATTTCGACCTTTCCATTTATTCCCATCTGGTTGTTGGTCACCATTTGGGTTTTTCGATGATTGCACAGAATGTACATATGCCGATTGGGTGGGTTTGGAGGATCTAGATTAAGCTGGTCCTCCGACAGACTTCATTTCCAAGTCTATGTACTTTACATTGGTGGACCCTACAATTCCATCGGCATGGGGCCCATGACTTTGTCTAGGATCATGAGTCGACCGCGGTGCGTTGGGAAGAAGGTGGTATAACATCCTATACTGAGCATAGATCAAATCCAATTGCTGGGCTCTAAAAATGGCTTCTTACTTGCTAAAGACCCCAGAAGTAGCAATGTCCTTTGAAATAGGAGCATGCAAAGACTTTAAAAACCATTCTAAAAGAAAGGCCGGGGGTATAGGAGTCTTAACTAACTGTCTTCGCCTACGCCATTCCTGGATATGGTACGAAATGTGAGTGCCGGTACCCTGGTGTAAAGTTGACAAAAGTTCAAGGCCAACATCGTAATGAACAGGTAGTTGAAAATGGTTAAGAATGACTAGAACTAACTGATGAAATGACCCATATGTCCCCCTAGGTATCTCAATGTACCATTTTGACGCAATCCCGATAAGAGTGCGCTGAAACAATCGTAATCTAATAGAATCATGATTCAAAGAATTCGATGAGCACTAGAGGTGAAAATTAGTGACGTGATCACCAGGGTCCTCGCCATTCTTACCCTCAAACTTTGGAATGTATGATGAAATCTTGGTGGGGAGAGGGGGCCATGTGGGATCATGACTCACTGGTTCATTCATTAGTTTATACAAATTTGACAGATTAAGCGTGGCCAGAAAGGGAATACGGGGTTACGACACCTGACCCCATCCTCCCGTGAAAGACTGAGTGTTAGGAGCCGCATTCCATCCAGGATTCTGGTAAGGACCAGAACCTTGCCCGAAATTAAAAGACCCTCCTCTGGACGGATTCGTGAAAGATGGATTGGGCATCATTCCAGCAGGAATGTTCTGATAAGGATTATGAAAATTTCCCCCAGTTGGATTAGATCCAAACTGAGGGTTGTTAAAACTGTCCCCAACTGGATTAGATCCAGGTTGGGGATTTCCCAAAGCATAAGATTGACCTCCTCCGGGTGGGAATCCAGAGAATTGAAGTGGATTCGTTATGCCAAAAGTATTGGTCGAATTCGGCACCGAGGGGATAGGGATATAGGGTGGAACTTGTATGCCAACTTGGTTGTTCCATCCAATCGTAGAAGGATTAGACCCGGGGTTAAGAAAAGCGACACTTCCTACATTAGGATTCACTTGGGGAACATGAGAGCTGCCAAATGGGAAGGGAGTGTAAGGAGGTGTAGTGCCCCCAGGTCCAAGGCTAGAGTTATGGCCAGTAGCTGGGATGGCAGTTGAAAACTGCGAAGTGAAACTTGGCATACCATAGGAAAATGGACTAGAAGCCATGGGGATGGTATGAAAATTGTAACTCGACGAGTGGAAAAAATCCCCAAAAGGGTTAGAGGCAAGAGACGAAGCATTAAATATGGGCCGAGCCATAGTACCGGTATAGGCCTCCGACACTGCAACTGTAGCGGCTTCATGTGTCGAAGGGGTGCAATTAACTATAGTGGGATTGGGAGTCGATGAACTCCAAGTGTTCTGAAGACTAGACTCAATACTCATCCTTGTGGGACCACAAGTCTAAAAAGTGGATGTGTGTGTACCACTCCCGATAACTCTATGCCTTTTAGAAGGCAATAGCTCGAAAACTGGTGGTAACTGTAACAATTGACGGGACCTGCGAGGAGGCTGGTTTGACTCCACGACGACTTATGATTCTCAACAAATAAAAAGATATCCTAAGGACAACTAGTAATCAAAGAGCATACCGAAAATTCAAACGACCAATATGCATGCAAACGGGCTAAAGTGGCTGAGTGGCCTCCCTCGCTAAAGAAGGTATGCCTCGTCCAGGAGGGACTTGAGACTCCCTGCTAAAGTTTGGAGGTAACAAAATCAGTTATAAGTTCCCTCGTAGGCTTAACAACCAGTCGGTTAGATCCCCCCGGAGAGGTAATCTTCCGTAAAGGTTGTGTGATGTTTGACCTCTATATGACTCAGGATACAAGCATAATAACCCCTGGAAGTAACCTATGAGAAACCTAAGTCAAGAAACTAATCAACCACTGTATAACCGATGCACATGCAAACAATCGTAAGTCTGGATTACCGTATGGGTAGGGTAGAAAAGCCCAAAACCTTGAAAGTACCGTCTCTCATAGAGGTATGGATACTGGCAAGATCCCCAAATACGAATAAATCCACAGAAATATCTCTGACGCTAGGTGAGTATCCAAGGGTTATCCCTTCAACAAACTTCGCACGACCTCGTGCTTAACTCTGGTGTGAGCGGAGCCTCTTGATATTACCAATTATACAATGGATTTCTCAATTCCCTGTCTTAGACACATATGTTGATTTAATTGCCTTGGAGAAGTTTACTCACAAAATCCTATTCCAAGGCACTAAATCCTAGGCTAGTTTATGCACCCTAAAAAATAAAATCGTTACTAATCAATTTTAGTTTAAAGCGTAAATTTTATTGGCCGTGAATACTCAAAAAGGTATTGAAATGAAACTCATGGTGTTATGACTCAGCAAGAAAATAAATATGGATATAATGCAAAGCCTATCTTTAACTTTTTAGTGAATGATATGCTAAATAAAAACAATGCAATTTTCAATTTTAACTCTGTAAATCAGAAGTAAAATGCAATCTTTCGCTAAATGTGCTAAGCTAATGATAAAGGTTCCAAGACAAAAATACCAACCAATGCAAAATGCCCATTTTTTTGTATTTTTAATGTACTAAAAATAAAATGCATGGAATGATAAGCAACCTGATATATAAATTCTACTGTGTATAAAAGAAATCACTTGAGCAAAATACCAAGCAACTAAGCAAACAACCCAACTACCGAGGACAAATAAAAAACAAAAAACAAAGAGAAGGACTCCGCCTAAAAATTCAACTCCAAACAGGGTTCCTGTCATCCCAGATAATCTCAACATGCACTACAGAGACCTAAGAAGCCTCAGTAATCCTCAAAGCCCACCCAACAGTCACTAAACCAAGCAAACAAGAAAGAGGAAGTGGTATACGCGATTGTTCAGGAGAAAAGAGCGTATATACGCTTCTTGCAGTGAGATAGCAAGCGTGTATATGCGGCTGCCAGGGAAAAAATGGCGTATATCCTTTAAAACAAGGCTAGGCAAGGGTAAAAGGCTGAAAACTCAGACCCAGAGTGAACATAATCTGTCCAACTGTGATACGAAAAGAAACACAAAGAAAAAAAAGCAATGTAAGAAGAAAAAGTACTTCAACCCTTAGAAGGAAGATCTCTCCCCAGTGGAGTCGCCATTTCTGTTACAAGGGAAAAACTCTCTATGGCCAAGGGTAAACCACAACAGACAGGTATGACTGTAGAAATCAACTCAATTCTAACATGTGCTATATAAACTAATTTGCAATACGAGGAAGAGGCCTACCTCGATCCAACGTTTGATGATGTTCCACCGTTGAGCACTTTGACCCAAAGATTTACACCTGCAAGAAGTTCTCAACAAACAAGCAATGCAAGTATATAGTGATAATATAAAATGAGTTAGCACATCAGATAACACAATCCATTAATAAACATTACAAACATGCCCATGGATAATAATCATATATTTGCAAAATATCAATAGGACAGGAAAGGAGTATTTCTATTAATAATTGATCAACAAAAGTATCAACATTACAGAATTTCGTGTTGGCATGGTTCGAAACCAAGAAACCAAGTTCCTTCCAAATTGGTCTCCAACACTTCAATCCTCCACCAAAGGCAAACTCATAGTAAAGAGGCAATGAGGTCCTCTCAACAATAAGGGAAGAGCTTGGGGGCTGAACACTATGTTCAGACTTGAGGGACAAAGGGATGCAGACTCAATATGAAGTAATTTCTCCAGAGTAACTTTGCTCTCAAAGTTGAATGCTTTCTGTCTCTTTTCCATAGCTCATAATTGTGCTCTTATAGCCTCCAGAATGCAACTGAAGGGCCGAGTCAGAATGTTTCCAGTATATGGAAGGCCAAGGATCAGAGATATTCTGTCGTGACATAGAAACTTGACCTCATTTTGTATTTTCTGGCACAAATCCTGATATACCCGAGCTGTAGTGGAGTAGCAAGCGTATACGCATCTTGCATAGCAGTTAGGGAGCGTATATGTGGAAAAATATATATTTTTAGCTCTGGATTCATCAAAAGGGGTTGATAAGTCTGCATAGGGAAATGGAAAAAGGCCCTCTGTGCAAGATAAAATTGGTGAGGCAAATCTTGCTATAACAATCACATTAAGTTAAAATGTTGTCTCACAAGGAAAAAACGTCAATCCCCCTAGGGGGCATGATTTTTGAGTGATGTGAGGGGGTAAGGGGTTAGAAATATGTTAAATCAAAGGTTGGGTGGGTAGGTTAGGATTAGGGAGTCTCTCTCTAACTTTATTTCACCATTTAACATCCTTATAACTCATTATTACAATTTTACATTTTTGCCATGTTTGGACTTTAGAAATTAAAATTGTTGTTTTAGACTGACTAACACTCTGGGTGGACAAACCCATAGCAAAAGTTATCCAACTGAGCTGAATCTTGGTCCATGGATGTAGGGGGTGCTATTCCATTTCTTTTGAGCACAAATACCCCTATCAAAAGTTCAAAGACCTAGTTTTTACATTTTTTGCTCAAAAATAATTAATTAATTAAATAATTAAACCTCCAAACTTAGGGAAATTTAATTAAAAATTAATTAATTTAAAAAAACTATACTAGACTCGACGAAATTCCGCGAAACTTTCTAAGATGTCTTGCATGGTCATTTACAATGATTCCCTACAATAGTTACCAAAAGATAAGCCCATTGGAATGCCGTTCACCACTTTGGAGAAATTATTGCAAGTGCGAGGGAAAAACTCAAAGGAGATCAATAAGGCTGAAAAGCCCAATTGATAACCTGAGAATAAAAAACCCTTGGTGAAAGGAACTCTCCCAGTGAATCGATCCCAAGGTAACTGACCTAGACATGACTCATGTAGACCTATTACATTATTAACCCACACAAGGGTGCGAAAATTCCAATTACAAAAAGAAGTGTCGAGGCTAAAAATGCCTTGTAGAACCAAAATCTTCGACAAATTTGCATCTAATGATGCATCTCTTCATGACACATAGAGTTGACCACCTGTGTTGGAGAGGCGGTCAACATGACCCTATGACAAAATTTGGATATTTAATTTCACTTGGAATTATATTGAATCTTATAATGCTAAAAAAAACTATAACATTTAATACCTACTCTTTTTACATATTTCAATAAAAAATATCCACCTATAATTTATTTTGCTATTTGCTATAAATATTTTTTCATAAAAGACCTTACATAGATAAAAATTGACAAATAAATTGGAATTTTTTTGAAGTCAAGAAATAAACATGATGAAACAACTTTATTTAAAACTAAAAATTGAATTGTAACTATGTGATAACTCTTTGCAAAGAGATTGATTTATTAAAAATGTTACTAAAAATTGAATTGTAACTATGTGATAACTCTTTGCAAGGAGATTAATTTATTAAAAATGTTAGTGGAGCTCTTCCCTCTTATAGGTACTAGGTATTTTTAATGTGTGCAAAATAAATTTTATGTGGACTTTAGATTAGTAATGAATTTAATATTAAATGCAAATTAAATTGGTATTATAAGTTAAGAATTAAGTTACAACTATCGAGTAAAAATAATGCCAATATTAAATAAACTAATTAAAAAACATACATAAAATAAAATGTAGCTATACAAAATAAACAACAACTATCTATGATAAATCTATACGAGTAACAAAGTATAAAGTAGGAAATAAACAAGCTTTTTAAAGCAAAACAAGGAAAGCTAAATGACAATGTAAAAACCAAAGAGAAATAGTAAATATGCCTAGAAATGATTATATTTATTAGACAACATCTAATTGAAAAACCAATTGACAATAACACAAAGACGATGCTTAAAATGAAGCCTAAGATGGTGAGGAATTTTCGGTGACTCAACACTTGGATTTTCTGGAAAAAATCTTCTGGAAAGGACATAACTACTTCCTGATTTTTATTTAATAAATAAATTTGAAAGGACATAACTACTTCCTGATTTTCTGGAAAGGACATAACTACTTCCTGATTTTTATTTAATAAATAAATTTGAACATAATAATATTAGTTTTGAATGGGTGGCAGTCGGAAATCCACATTGATCAAATGTGGGTTTAGGTTCCTACGAAAACTAAGGGCCCAACGATAAACTACTATGCACATCTTCATAGACTCAACATGACAAAGTCTCGAAGTTTCATTAAATAATAATTTCATTTGTCGTTTTTTGAGAGGGAATTATGCCAAGGCTTCCATTGAGGCTTATGTACCTCCTCGCTTGAGGCTAATTTGAAAGAGTTAAGTAGCCAGAGGAGGTACCCCTCAATCTAAAAGAGATATGTTGAAACTTGTGCAATTAAAGGCAAGAAGGAGTAGAGAAAATAAAGTTAGAGCTAAGCATGCAATTTCCTTTAGATTTTCGACCACTGTTATCATGCTTAATAGATGAGTAAAGTAATAAAGGTGACATATTCACAAGGATTAACAAGAGGAAACACTTTTCTTCGAGTATCAACGAGAAAGGCACTCACCGGTACCATAGATTAACAAATAATCAAATGAATATCAAAGAGGGATGAAAATATTTAATACTCATTGACTGAAAGAAAGTGTACTAGACATTAACAAAATTGGTGAGTACCATAGATTAATAAATAATCAAATAAATATCAAAGAGGGATGAAAATATTTAATACTCATTGACTGAAAGAAAGTGTACTAGACATTAACAAAATTGGTGAGTACCATAGATTAACAAATAATCAAATGAATATCAAAGAAGGATGAAAATATTTAATACTCATTAACTGAAAGAAAGTGTACTAGACATTAACAAAATTGGTGAGTACCATAGATTAACAAATAATCAAATGAATATCAAAGAGGGATGAAAATATTTAATACTCATTGACTGAAAGAAAGTGTACTAGACATTAACAAAATTAGTGAGTACCATAGATTAACAAATAATCAAATGAATATCAAAGAGGGATGAAAATATTTAATACTCATTGACTGAAAGAAAGTGTACTAGACATTAACAAAATTGGTGAGTACCATAGATTAACAAATAATCAAATGAATATCAAAGAGGGATGAAAATATTTAATACTCATTCACTGAAAGAAAGTGTACTAGACATTAACAAAATTGGTGAGTACCATAGATTAACAAATAATCAAATGAATATCAAAGAGGGATGGAAATATTTAATACTCATTGACTGAAAGAAAGTGTACTAGACATTAACAAAATTATTCTTGCAGCTTTGAAGTTTATAACTAGAATTTAAGGAAGACTCTTATATTTCAAAGAGTAAAATGTCCTTCATATAAAATAATAAGGTAATAAATATCATGTATTATCATAATTTTTTTTTTTTTTTTTTAATTTTTATTATCAACAAGAAAGGCAATCACTAGTACAATAGATTAACAAATAATCAAATGAATAAATGAATATCAAAGAGGGATGGGAATCTTTAATACTTATTGACTGAAAGAAAATTTATTAGACATTAAAAAAAATTATTCCAGTAGCTTTGAAGTTTATAACTAGAATTCAAGGAAGACTCTTATATTTCAAAGCATAAAATGTCCTTCATATAAAGCAGTAAGGTAATAAATACCATGCATCACCATAAAATATTTAAAAAATCATTCATACTCTAAACTGGTGAGAAATAAAGATTCACACTAAACCAACCAAAAAAAAGAAGACATATTTAATCAAGAAATAATGGACAATCACACACACACACTACATAGATTTTACTTAGGAAACCCAAAACCGGGAAAACCAACATTCCTTAAGCATCTTGCACTCTTGTTATCTTATTTATTCATTGAATAGAGAGTTGAATGACTAAACTTGGTCTGTACCTAAGACATAATCACCATCATACTCTCTTTCTTTACACAAGAACAACCATGCAACCAATTAGGCTTGCATCTACATGCAACAACCTTCATCTAAAGATCAACTATGAACATCAACTTAATACAATTACAACACACCTTTTTTATAGGATTTACAACATGCAAAACCTTAAGTCATGACACCCAAAAATGGTTACAGATCCACACAGATGATTGGTTGTAATCCCACAAATCTCAAGATTCTATTATAGTCGACTTTAGTCAGTTTACAAGTCGACTACCTAGTCAACCTCTAGTCGGTCTCTAGTCGACTACCACTTGATACCCTATCGGATGACCTTTTGACTTCCCGTCGATCACTCCGAATTCAACTTTCCCAATCGATCACTTCAACTAGTAGAAAGGGTGGAGAAAGTTCAGAAGCCCTTCCTAGGGTATGCACCAAAAATTTTCAACTTAATAAATGGCCTTCCCTTTCAAATGTGCCCTAGATGCATAAAAATTAAAGTTTTGAGTATGTGTTTGGAGCAACAACGTGTTATCTTTGAAACCCTATGACCTCAATTTTGACATGCAAAGAGAAAGTGAGAGCATATAATCCATATGGATCAAACTCCCTAGATTGCTACTTGAATTATGGCTTAGAAAAATTATCAAATTAATACAAAATTTGTTGGGTAAGTGTATTTCAATGCAGGGAAAAATTTAAGGATCCATACTCATTTTAAAATGTAGAAACCTTGACGATTCTTACTAATTCTTAATATGACAACTATAAATGTTTGATGATATATTTATAAAAAATCCAAATTTCTAAGGATTTTGTATAGTTTCTATGAAATTGTGGCGAATTTTAAAGTGAAATAATTTTAATCTATAGAATTTGGGCGAATTGTTTTTGGAAAAAAATGGAAATTGGTGAATATTGTTTTTTGAAAAAAAACATGGAAAATTAGCCCATAGGTGAATTTTATCCCCTAAAATTTTCCGCAATGGATGAAAATTGTTTAAATGGGGTCCAACACTCAGTTGCTAGGGTTTGTGTGGATTTCAATCAATTGTCAGTTTGGTAGGGGTAATATAAATATGTTTTAGAAGGATAATTCTACTTCAATCCCTAAATTACACTGGAGTCCCTTTTAGATGCTCTATATGTAGAAACCATATAATGATGAAGAGAAACTGTAAGTTTTCGCAAAATCCTTGTTTGGTAGTTCAATAAAGTGGTTATGTCTCTACATCAAAGGATTGTTCCTGTTAAAAACCAATGCTTATCCAAGGGGGTGTTGTTTTTCTTCATATGAGATATGATCGATATATTATTACAATGATGAGTGTTCTATATATAGGGAACATATGGTGACCATCCATGAAAGGATGCGTCCCTTGGATAATCAATAACTATTTATTATTATCATTTACTTATTATATATAGTATTTAATAATCAATAATTATATTATTAATTATTAATCTAAGAGAATGTCTTCCCGATGTTGTCCAAACATCAACACTCCCTCTCAATGAGGGAGACATTATGCATCATGCCAAGCTTGTATCTTAAGTATACAAACTTCACCCTAGACTCATGACACTTTTCTGTCAGTCTTGGGAGACGTCTCTCTCCCACCTAAACTAGGGAGAAAATCCTTCTACATCTCTCCCTCTAATCCAATTGAATCTCTTTGAGATTAGGTTCACTTTGGGTCCGCATGTAATAACATATAACATCTTGAGTCTTTATCAATCCTTGTCAAATAACCATGAATAGGAAAAATACCACATCATGATCTTTCACCACAGGTACACACCTGTGAGTGAATGTTATCCTGATGCTAACTGACACGTGGAAATCACTTCAAGCACCTCGAGTCCATATTATTCATTGTCATGATGAAGGAAGGACTATGCCTGGGCCCATTTACCACAAGTGCACCTTTATGATAAATGTATCCTATCTCCCTTGGTATGCAGCCCAATCTAGGAGAAGGTTCGCCCGATGCTGAAACATCAACACTCCCTCTTAGCCAGGGAGGTATATTTCCACATTAGTACACAACTACTATCCAGTGGTACACAACCACTGCTAGTAGCACACAAATACTGTCTAGTGACACAAAATCACTGCCAGTGGTACACAATCACTGTAGTAGTACAAAAATACTATCCAGACACACACAATCTTTTCCAGTAGTACACAACCATTGTTGTAGAAAAAATTCTGTCACACATGGCACTCCCATGTGGAATTTTAGAGGCCACTCCCTCTAGAAACACTAGGGTCAACTCCCCATAGTGTGTGATGTCAAGGTAAAATCCTTTGACATGTCCTCATGTGATCTCCACAAGGGACGTTGGGATATAAGCCCAAACCCACTTATCCCTTCTCGGATAAGTGTCCCACTTATCCCTTCTCAGATAAGTGTCCCACTTATCCCTTCTCGGATAAGTGTCCCACTTATTCCTTCTCGAATAAGTGTCCTCACAGATCAACTCAACTTAGTTCACAGAGGAGTACGATATGGAGAATGTCTATCACATATGGCACTACCATGTGGACTTCTAGAGGCTACTCCCTCTAGAAACACTAGGGTCAACTCCCCATAGTGTGTGACGTCAAGGTCAACTCCCTTGACATGTCCTCATGTGCTCTCCACATGGGACGTGTCCCCATGTTCTCTCCACATAGGACGTTGTGCTATCCCTTCTCGGATAAGTGTTCTCACAGATCAACACACTTATCCCTTATAGGATAAGTCAAAATACACATATCCCTTCTTGGATAAGTGTCCCACTTATCTCTTATCAGATAAGTGTCCTCACAGATCAACTCAACTCAGTCACAAAGGAGTACGATGTGGAGAATGTCTCATGAAGATGCAAACATCAACACTCCCTCTCAGTGAGGGAGGAATTCTTTTCCATGCCAAGTCTATCATGAAAGTACTTAAACTTCATCTTGGTTTGGTAAGAACATCATCAAATCGCTCATTTGTAGGAAAGTACCACACAAGTACTTCCTTCCTCTAGACCATGTCTTAGAATAACAGTGGAATCCAACACATGTCCAAATAAATTTGCAAGGATATTGCGAAGCCACACTGCTTCACGAACTGCCACACTTAATGCAATGTACTCTACTTCTGCAGTTCTCAAGACCACACAAGTCTATTTTCTGTTATACCAGGAAACCATGACATATCTCAAAGTGAAGCAACACCCAGAGGTGCTCTTCCTATCCACTACGATCCCTTCCCAATCAGAGTCAGTATATCCTTGCAATCTCATGTCAATACTGGAAGTATATGATCCAGGTGGATATCAGTGGCCACCCACCTTTTCCAACTGACTCAAAACAATTTTCTGAAAATTTTGGCAATTTACTATTTTTAGCAGTATTTAACTTTCGGGGCCATTTTAAGGGACTAAATGAAGTTTTTTCGGGATATATATTCTCAATGATAGTTGAAGGCTCTGATTGAGCCCCCAAAATGAATTTCCTCGATGATACCTTTCCAACAAGCTATCATGCACCCCAAACAGAGATCACATGCCAATGTTATGCCTGTAATGATCCCAAGCCATTATGCAAGGATCATCACTGTTTTGGTGTCTTTTTAAAACTTTTTCTGAGTGAGGTATTTCGTCAAACACTTTGCTGATCTACCTTTT
>SNQJ01S0091874.1:10128-32631 GCA_010110895.2 Picea sitchensis | reverse complement strand
TACTGCAAGCAAAACATCTCATTGAACAACTATCTAGCCTAAGAGGCAAGTGGACTAAATGCCTAATGCAAAACTATTTCTCTTGCATGAAAGGAAATTTAAATGCTCAATGCAATGCATGAAAGGAAATCTAGTCTATTGAGCGCAAGAAAGACTAACAACTAATTCTTAATCTATGATAAGCAAACTACTATCCGATCTATCAAAGCAAAGTCTATCTACCCTACAACAACAAATAAGACTATTTTCTAAGCTATGAAAGCAAGAAACTATATCTATGAAAGCAGGAAAACTATTCTTTAACCTATGACAATTCAAATATAATGTTGGTGGTTGTGTGAATGTCTTTTGTGTCGGATAATATCTCGATGGCACTTGACAACAAAGGACAATTCCAATGGTATAAGCTCAATATTCATCTCAATGGAAAAATGAAAGGTGTGGAGTAAACAATCCAATGAAAACTTAGCCATGACAAAAAGTAATGTTAAATGCCCTGCATATTCATGTATAAACTATCAACAACATAACGAGATCGTCATTATACTTCTACACTATGTAAGCAAACTAGATTCATTCATTAATTAAGAAATTTAATTGCATTTTAATTTACAAAAGGAAATTGTGTAAAAGAAAACTATGCTATGTCTACTCTAATCATTCAAACTGCAATAAATAAATAATTAAAAACTGAAATTAAAAACTGATATTAAAAACTAAATTAACAATCTATATTAACCAACAACTAATTAAATGAAATCTATATAAAACTAAAGTAAGCAAGTTGTAACTAAAAACTGGAATTAAATCTATCCATCCATCAATCCTTGTCAAAAGAAAACCCAAATTAAAACTATGTTATGTTCTAATTAAAAATCTGTTCTAAACTTGACTATAAAATTATAAAAGAAAGCATCATTTAACATCTACTTTGCACACGGGGTTAGTATAAAGAGAGAGAGAGAGAGACTTTCTAATTGCACGCAGGGTTAGTATAGAGACTTGCAAGTCTGTTCCTAATCTACAAAATCAATACATGCTAATCCATATCATCATCTAACCTGCAAAAGAGAATCAAAACAACTAAGCTACAACAAACTAGTTAGCACAATCAAAACATACATGTACAGGAAAATAAAAAGAGTAATTAAATTAGGAAATGCAAAACAAACATAAGAACAATCACCAGACTGTTGGTGGGCCCCCCAACAAGTCGTGGCTACCTTCTACATGCACACCATGAACTTAACAAGGCAAATTCACCATAAAAATCCAAAAATGCAGTTCTGGCAATGTGAAAACTCAAAAATGGAGAAAAACGAGTTTGTCTCCAATACAATGGTTCTTCTACTTGCTTTAGAATCTACTAACCATCCTATCAATATTTATAAGCTTACAACCTAAGTGGTCGGCCACAGGAGGGTCGAACCACTTCTAATTTCAGCAAAATACAATAAATGATGCCCTAACAGATAAAACGGAGCGAGCCAATAATCGCCTTATTTTGACAACTGAAACTGAGTTGCCTGGAGCTTAGTAGCTAGAGGGGATAAGGACAAACAAAACCCATGTTCCCGATTCGCCCAACACTGGCCGCCAATGCCATAACCGCCAACTCGCCTTCCATTTCTATGCAATATGGAGCGCTGGAATGAGTGTCGGATCGAGTGCCGGAACGAGTGTTGGATCAAGTGCCGAAACTAGAAACATGGTGCGTTTTTTCCCTGTAACACCAAAAAAAATGAATTAGCTTTTAGAAATCATAAAACATGATGAATTATACGTGATTCAATCATTAAACATGAATTACACATACCTTATGGCGATCATACCATTTTATCATGAAATTCTTCAAAAAGCTCCTTTAAAAGATGAAAATGCATATGTACATGTAGCAAAAATGTATAATAACCATCATGAAAGTTATCATATCTCGGGCCCAACATTACCCCCACACTTACGATTTTGCAGGTCCCACTGCAAACAAAAAGAAGTTACCCCTCATGACTAGGCTTGCTGAGGAGGATCAGCTTTGGAAGCCTCTCCTTCTTGCTGTGAAGACTTTGCCTTGTGCCTCTTGTGTTGCTTTAATTGTGCTCTGAGGCTGCGATTAGATTTAGTCATTTCATCAACCAACTGCTGAAGGGAGTTAACTTTTGTTTGAAGGACTGCATTATCGTGATGAAGGTGTGCATCTATTGTCTTCCTCTCTTCCAACTATTGAAGAAGCTAATGGTTTTCTTTTTGTGGCTGCTCTATGGTTGGAACAAAATCGGTGATCTATGAGGAAGGCTTAGATCCTTTGAGGGATGTGGACAATCTATCAGTTTTAGTATCAAAAATGGGCATGGGTGAAGTAGGTGTGATGGGAGATCGGTAAGGTGAGGTAGGTTCTGATTTTGTTTTCCTTAGTGGCTCTAATCCATCTACAGAGACTTCCCTAAGTTGCTTATGAGGGCTCTCAAGGTCGGAGGATACTTGGATCCGATCCGAAGCAGGTGGAGGTTTTGCATAAGGCTTGGTTCTTGTGTTCTGAGTACTCTTCTGAAAGGGTCCTTTACCAAATCGATTGGATCCCCTCTTGTTTGTAGGAATTATGGGAAAGTCTTGTTGCATTACTTCTTGGAGCTTTTTAGGTGTAGGATCAAGAGAGAGTGAAGGCATTGGGGGGTCAACAATAGGCTTCTTTTGTTCTTTACTCTTGGTCTTTTTACCCGAAGAAGTAGGGATATAACCAATATTTTGGTATTGTTCTGGCAAAGAGAGGGTTTGTGCAAGGGAATTTGGAGTTCTTGGAGAGCGAGGCTTGGATGGAGAGATAGTTTTTAGGCTAAGTGGTTTTTTGTCGGTCTTAACTGTCAAGTGAGGGTTTGCAAATTGATACATAAAGGCATCCCAATTTTGCCCCTATTTCTCTAACTCAGCTATAACAAGGAGCTTGATCAAGCCATGGTGGAAGAGATTGTTGTGGGGGTTAGTCACATTTTTCCTCACTTGAGAGGACATCTTCTCCAAGCTTTTGAGAAAATAGAAGGGGAAGTTTAAGGATTTGTTGAACAAAAAATGAGCCAACAATCTAAAATGACAAGCTTTGAAAGTAGAGTATCTACCTTCACATGTAATTAACCTTGTGATGACGATGAGGGGATTGACCAATTTTGCCTTTATCCACTCCTTAGCATACCCTTTTGCTCCTGAAATGCTCTTGAATTCAGGCTTAAACACCCTGTTGTAACTTGAGCACGACAATCAGTGGTTTTTTAACCATCTATATCCCATTCTTGGGAGCTTTGTTGCAGCAACAATGGACTCTTTTGTGACTTCTAAGGTGAGAGACCCTACATGTGTTGTCTTACCATCAAAACCAACTACAAATTGCATAGAGAGGTCGTCATCGTGGCCTTGCAAGCTAGACAAAAATGGCCCCCAACCAGCGCGCAAAAACACTTCCCTGCATTGTGCAAATTCGGGAATGGCAAACAAGTCTGCATAGGAGGAGGGTTCATGTCTCCTAGGCATTGTGACAGAGGCGAATTTAACCAAGCAAGGGCGCGAACAGGCCAAGATATGGCATGAATTGGGCATGGTCTGAGTGCGATTTGAACGGGGGACGAATTGGCAGAGGTTGGGCGCGATTCCTTAACGCAGGGCAGAGCAAATGGCAAGGGTAAGTGAGATAATAGAGTGCCCAGCCAGATTTTGGATGCTCTTATGGTGGAGTACGTTGCCCACATGTGCGCGCGAGCTGCCATGTGTGGGAAATTCGAATTCAATGGCAAGCTTTGGGGCAATGTAGTAGTGCTTGGTTAGATCAATGTCCAAGTCTATTGACTTGGACATTTGATCATAAACATATGAAGAATCTTTAATCAATGCCTGAAACCAATTCAATTGAATGATTGAGTTCTAGTTACCTAGAATCTAAGACAGTTACTGGTGTGTATGGCACTTCGTTCGGCACTTCAAACGACATCTCATATGTCACCTCATCTGGTACCTCATATGGTACTTCATCTGGTACTTCTGTGGTAAGTGCATTTTCACCTCTTATAATGGATAGCCAGCAAAATTAAAGTGTTTTTGACAACCACAGTGGTTAATGAGCAAAGGCAGAATGCTCCATGCTCACCCAATCTTCTTGTATATGACATGTAATGTCAAAAACCTGTAATGAACGGGTTATAGCAAGGATAAAATGTATTGTCAAACCTACAACATGCAGCGTGTAATGAACGATAAACCGATAAAGAGTGGTATGTTAAGTATGTGTGCAGTAATTTATAGCACACAGGGGTTTAAGCATTTCAAAAATAACATGACTATCATTGTAATAACCTATATCATAGAAATAATACAAAAATTCTTGCAAAGACTTATTTCTCTAGGCAATGATCATTTGTCAGCTCATGAACCCCTCACCCACACCTAAGTATTGTGACACCTCACAATCAAAAGTATAGGAAACTATTCAGTATCCCCCAATAGCCGAAGATTTATAGTATGTCAAGTGTAAAGATAAAATTTCACAACTTGGTCTGACGAGACAGTTAGAAGATGGCCCCACCTATAGGATAAGAGATCTTATATATAGATAAGAAGAGGTAGGCAAGAGAGTTTCAAGATAGTCTTAGAGTCATTTCCCAATGGCAAGTTTATGAGATTCATTAATCGTAGCTTAACCGCACATACTTCATGTCAGCTTTGTCTGCAAGTAATGTCGTACATCAAGACAAGTTTAAATTTATGATTTATTTGTGTCAGATTATCATCCTTGCTAGGTAGAATGCCCCGTTGCCAGCAAGCCTGTCCAGTACTCCGACGGGTTTACCTAGTCATACCACAGGCCGATACCCGCTACCAGCAAACCTATTCAGTATCCCGACGAGTTAGCCTCTTAAACCCTCAGAGACTGGCCCTCCATCTTTTAAGATTTTAGTATAAGATTGCTTAAGCAAGAAGATGGGGGAACAACTCTAAAAACAACTATTTCTTTCTTTTTCTTTTTAATTGGGATGGTATTTATGTTAGAGGATGACTTTCCGTTATATTATTAGTGATTCTCCCGATGTAAGGGGTACTTAAGAGGACGTGGCCTATCTAAAGATATGATATAATCAAGCTATTTAGTGTGTAGTGGATGGTACCATTGAGAAAGAACAGAAAGGTATCTCTAGGCTCAACTTACTTTCTTCTGTTGTAATTATTATGATGTTTCCATGACTAACTGTTAATTATACCGCCTTGTTACTCTTTGATAAAGACACTTGACTTACTTACTCATGTTTCTTGGAAAAACTATACGAGAGACCTCTAGGCTTGATAGTTACGGTATCACTTACTTATACAGTGGTGAAGAGTTTCAAGAGCAACTGCTTTAGAATGCCTTAAAAATGTGAATGTTTGCAAAAACACGGCTAACTACAGTAAGTCAATATTCAGTTGATGCTTTAACAGACACAAAATTCAAGTATAATCAATGTTTTGAAGAAAGATCTTTGAAACTGTGTACTCCTGGTGAAATAATTACTTACAAAAATATCTAGAATTGCCTTATTAACAAAATGCAAAAACTATTTACATATATACAGTAGGAAACTCATAAAAAATTTCAAGAACAAGGGGGGACTTCCCCATCTACTAAGGCCAATGCCTTGTCAGTTGTCATGACCTGTAGAAAATCTTCTCTGGAAATGGGCTTATGATAAAATTTAAGTCGATGTCCATTTACCACAAAGGAGACTTGTCCATCGTCAATTGTTTTAATTTTTACAGCTCCATTTTCATATACAGTGTCTACCTCATAAGGGCCCAACCACTGGGTGGTGAGCTTGCCTTTGAAGGTTTTGAACCGGGAATCAAACAACAGGGCCCAATCACCAGGCTGGAAGTGCATCTTCTTAATAAACTTGTCATGCCACTTGCTCCTCTGGTTCTGGACTAATATCGTTCGTTGGATGGCATCTTCCCTGATTTCATCCAACTCATTTAGTTGTAGGGCTCATTGCTTTTGAGCCTCATCCAGGTTCAATCCCAACTCTGTGGCAATACGGAAGGTCCTTACTTGGAATTCTATAGGTAAAAGTCCTTGTTTCCCGTACACTAGCTCATAAGGGGTATGCCCAGTGGTATTCCTCCAGGTAGTCCGGTATGCCCACAAAGCCTCTGGGAGCCTATCAGCCCAATCCCGGTGATGTAACTGAATGGTCTTGGTCAAGATGGCTTCCAGAACTTTGTTTGTGGATTCTACCTGACCATTGGCTTGCAGGTGGTATGGAGAAGATTTACGATGTTTAATCCCATATTTTTCAGTTAGCTCTTTCATCATCTTGGAAGTAAATTAAGTGCCTTGGTCGGTAACAATTTCACGAGGGACACCGAAGCGGGTAAAGATGTCTTCATAGATAAATTCGACAACAGAATTCTTTGTGGCCCTGAATAGGGCTTTTGCCTCTATCCATTTGGTGACATAGTCTGTACAAACCAAAATATAGTTCTTCCTACAGGACATGGGTGAAATTGGTCCTACAAAGTCGAGGGCCCATTTTTCAAAGGGTTCTATCATAACTTGGGCCTATAAAGGCATTTCTTCAGATAACGTAGGTCTTGCTATCCTTTGGCAACTATCACAACTTCTCACATACTTGGCAGCATCTTTGAAAATGCTAGGCCAATAGTAACTTGAATGTAATACCTTATATGTTGTGCATTTGTCAGAGAAATGACCACCACATGGTCCATCATGACAACTTCGTAGTATATCAGGTACCTCATCCTCTCGGACACATCTACGAATAATCAAATCAGGACCTGTACGAAAAATATCATGACCAACCCAAGAGTAATTAGCACTTTGTGTAATAATTTTCCGCTTTTCATGAGGTGACAAATGAGACGGTAACTTCCTAGTGGCCAGATAGTTTGCCATATCCGCAAAGCATGGGGTATTGACAGAAAGGGTGAAGAGGTGCTCATCTGGGAAACTATCATCTACAGGGATATCATCATCCTCATTTTTTATTCAGGAAATAAAGTCAGCTACTACATTATCCTTTCCAGGTCGGTCAAGCACAGTGATATTAAATTCTTGCAATAATAAGAGCCACCTAGTCACTCGGCCATCAGTTATAGGTTTGTTCATGAGGAACCTAATGGCGGAATGATCAGTGTGTACAAATACTTCATAACATGTAATGTAATGACGAAACTTGTTAATAGCATGAACAACTGCCAAGAATTCTTTCTCGGTAACTGTGTAGTTCAACTCAGCAGGGGACAAGATCTTGCTTACAAAATAAATGGCATGGGACTGATGGTCTTCTTTCTGCCCTAATACCCCTCCTATTGTTGTGTCGGAGGCATCAGTGGATATATGAAATGGGAGAGTCCAATTGGGCCCTCTAAGAACTGGTGCCACGGACAGCTTAGCTTTCAAGGTTTCAAAGGCAGTTTGACACTGCTCAGTCCAAACAAAATCAACATCTTTTATCAATAATCCAAACATAAGTGCAACAATCATTGTAAAATTTTCAATAAACCGTCGGTAATATATGGCATGTCGAAGAAAGCTTCTCACCTTTTTCTGAGTGGGTGGAAGTCTAATAATGACCTCAATCTTTGCAGGATCGACTTTTATTCCTTCAGATGAAACATGATGTCCTAGAGCCACTCCTTCCGTTAACAACATTTTGCATTTTTCATGACTTAGGGATAGGTTCATTTCCTGGCATCTGATGAGGACTTTTTCTAAGTTTTCTAAGGCTTCCTGGTAAGTGTTGCCATAGACTGTGAAGTCATCCATGTAGACCTCCACACAATCATGAATAAGATCGACAAATATCCCTAATACTGCTTGTTGAAATGTGTCAAGAGCATTACACAATCCAAATGGTAAGACCCTATAGGCATAGGTGCCCCACGGACAAGTAAAGGTAGTGTTGTCCTGGTCCTCGGGTGCTATAAGAATCTGGTTGTACCCGCTATACCCATCTAGAAAGGAGGAATACTTCTTTCCGGACAAGGTATCTAGAACTTGGTCAATGAAAGGAAGAGGAAAGTAGTTTTTCAAAGTGGCCTTGTTGAGTTCTCAGAAATCAACACAGATTGTCCATTTCCCGGTCACTTTCTTTGGAACCACTACAAGTGGGGATACCCACTTACTATCATAGATGGGATAGATAAATCCACATTTAGCAACTTTTGAATCTCCTCCTTGACTATATCTTTGAGTGATGGGTTCATCCTTCTCTGGGGTTGCCTAACAGGTGTCACTTCCCCCTAGGTATATATGTGATGGATGCATGTGTCAGGGTATATACCCTTCATGTCAGTGCATTCCCAGGAAAATTCTCCCAATTGTTCTTTAAGGATATCAACTGACTGTTTATGTTGGTCTGTATCTAGCCTGGAGTTTATATGTAAAAATTTCCCTAGACTAATCTCGTAGGGAATAGTATAAGACATAGCAGACTCATCTATTTTGAAAATAAAAGATGTTGAAGACAAAATGGGTGGGTCTAATTGTTCTTGAAATTCTTCCCCAAACATGTACTCAAATTGGGGAAAAGACTATGGAAAATCCAAACATGTGATAGCATAAATTAATTGGTTTAACACATTTTCTATTGTGTGCTCCTGAAGTGCCCTTGCATGGTCACTTGGCAATACGAGTTCTTCCCAGTCTTCGTTCTCATATGGACATTAAAGCCACCATAGATTCTCCATAATAGGTTGAGTTGGAGGGTAAATGGTGAGCTTCTGGATAGAGAGACCATTTGAGATGGTCATTTCTCCTTCTTTACAACCAATAAATGCATTGCCTATGGCTAGCCAAGGTCTTCCCAAAATAACGGGATGGCCTCAGGTAGGATCTTTTGAATGAATGAAAAGAAAATCTACGGGGTACTCCCATGAGGCTAAAGTAACCATGACATCATCTAAAATTCCTTCAGGTATAACCCTAGTCTTATCTGCTAATTCCAAAATGGTTGGGGTAGGTTGAAGAAGAGGTTGTAACTGTAATTGTTCCAAGGTAGTAGTGGTCATAAAATTGATGGCTTCCCCTAGGTCTATGAGAGTGTTTCCAATGGAGACCTCATTAATGGTTATAGTCACTACGGGGTTTCCTGGATTCCCATATTTTGCTATATTTGGCTGCTCTGATATGTACTCAGAGAGTCCTCCTACCAAGTGTATTGTAGGAGGGTCCTTTTGCTTCCTACCTGGCTTCTTGATACACAATTCTTTGACTACCTTACCGTAGATTGGAATGTATTTAATAGCTTGAAGCAAGGGAATCGTGGCACAAATATTTTTCAACTCATTCAAAATGTCAAATTCTGGTCGGGTGGTAGGTTTCTCGATTACCAATCTGTTTGGATAAGGAGGGACCTTCATAATTTGTGAAGGTTCATTTTGGGGAATCTTGGGTTCTTGATTCTTCGAGATAATAACATCTTCCCACCTAGTGTCATCCATGGGTTGTTTGGTGATTTCTTCTTCTTCCTCTTCCTGGATGACTACTGAGGGTCTTTGCCTCTCCAGAACTTTTCTCGATCTTAGTTGAATTTCCTGCAATGGAACATGAGTAATAACATATGTCAGGAAGGCCTGCATCTCAACATTGTTAAGAGGTTGAGGGGGCTTATTATTAGGATTCGACACTGGCTGTGTCGGTAATAGTGTCGGTTTCGAGGAGCTTGCATTTTGAAATTGTAGTGGTTGTTGCTGTGGGATAGCAGGTAAAGGTGGTGGAGCAAAACCTGGCAAAAGTTGCAGAGTGTTCAATGAGAACCAAGGATAAGGATGGTTGTACATAGGGATAGGTGGAGCTTGAGGGTTTCCTTGGTTGTGTCCTCCCCTCCATCCTTGAATCCAAGGATGTTGGTACTGAGTAGACCAGTTTTGCCAACCTGGTGAGTTCCACTGTTGTTGTTGATAATGGGTGGAACTGAGGAAGTATATATCTGGGTATATGGTTTGATTCCTAGGTTACTTGGCCTGGGGTGCATAAGAAGAATCCCAGATCTGCTCCTAGATGGCTTCCTTCGTAGAGCAATGGACACTTTTCAGTCCATGGTCTGTTGTATAGAAGCCACAAGCTGAAATGTTATCTAATGGACACTTTCCCCTCCCGAGAATGCTTCCTCACGCATCTTAGGAAATATATAGATGTTTCATTTTCACTCCTCTTTGTTTCTTTTATTTTAAGGGTGTCAAGCACAGGAGACTTGTGCTTAAGATATGGAGTCTTGAATTTTTTTAAAAGGTTCCCTATCTATGCTCTTGTGATACCAACCCAGACTAGCTTGGTTTTAAGTTTCTGTTGTAAGGGTCCTGGACATTCTTCCATGTTTTGGCTCTACTCAAGGAGTAAATTTTTACATATTTGACATATATTTGACAAATGGTTATAGGTATACATGATGCCTATCAAGGTTAAAGCATCTCTAAATGTTAATACGAAATTCCCTTAAGGAAAAGGCCTAATTGCATCCTTAAGGAGGTCATGGTATTTTGACCACGGGATATATAACCGATGCTTTCATAATCTTTGAGGGTCTCGTTTTCTAATTGTTGGATTTTGAAAATATCGTTATGAGATTCTTTGGTTTTGTAGTAGTCTTGGTATTTCCTTAGAAATATGTCTTTCATGGCTCCCCAAGACCTAATACTAGATTCCCCAACCCCATGAACCATCTTAGTCACGGGAATCTTTGAGGGGTGGGGAAGAGTTTTTAATTACAGGCATCTTGTAAGTAGTAGTAGCTCCTACACAAGATGTCAAATTCAAATAGGAAGGTGCAGATCTTCAACTGACATAAAAGGTGAAATTCTTGAGATAGGAATATTCTTCATGTTGAAGCATTGAATTAGTGTCTAAATTGACATGAAGGTGGTTTCGGTTTGGTTTCCAGGTTCTTCTTCCTCTCCATGTCTTACATTGTTATGGTCCTCCTGATCATCCATATTGGCTTGATTTACGAAAAGATAGTACCTAGGTAGTTTTATCTTTGAAGAAAACAAGGTTCCCCTTTGATGGAAATGTCTTCCCTTGGGACCGGATGTATGGGACTCTACTTGAGCCTGTTGAGATTATTGTTGCCAAAGTTTCCGTGTCAATTTGAGAGATGATTACATTAGGTTGAACTACCAAACAAAAGAGTCACCTATTCAGGGTCTATGATATATTCAAAATTAGGATCTCCACAGGTGGTGGTGTAAAAGGCATAAAGGTTGTATTGTTTGGTTCTGGAAGACCAGTGAAGTCTTGCCTCCCTATCCCTAACAAGTTGATCCGCTTTGGTTTCCCTTGTTCTATAGTGCTCCATGTTCTAGTCCCCTTAGAGACTATTATTTTAGCTCTTTGATCAGAGCTAGCTTGATTTTCGAGGGAGTATCGGTCTGCTGATTTTATAAGTGGAGCGTTCCTTCCCCCAAAAAATATCGGAAGGAACCTTGGTTGAAAGGTATGATTTTTGATTTAATGTATCTACCTTGTGGTCTCTAGCCATATTCATGAAAAGAAAAAACAAAAAAGAAAGCTACCATTTGATTCCTAAGATTATACATAAAAGAAAAAAAAAAAAACTAACATTAGGTTTGGGGAACACACTTCTGCAGTCTGGCGGGTTCTTACCTCTCGTCTTAGGTCCCCCCTCCAACAAACTAATGCTAAGGTCTAGAAATGGTCTAATCCCTAATTACTTCTTACCTTGAGACAACTCACCAGAGCAGCATGGCAAAAAAATGATAGATTGTTCTATATACTTTTTAAAAACAAATTACAAGGCATAATTAAATTGTCAGCAGGGGTAAGAAATGACTTAGAGTTGTAGCAAAATATATGTCAAAAGTAGAAGGGGTGGTAGGAGTATAATCTAACTAAGAGGCGGAGTTATCTAAGGGTTTATCTATTCAAGCAAAGCTATCTTATGAGAAAACCCTACTAAGCAAGATGAAACCCCAGCCAACCTAAGTACTTTTGGGCCGAGGGTCGATGGATAGTCCTAAGAAAAAAAAAATGAAGCTCTATGTAGAAAACTAGTTTAGCAGATAAGCAAAATACTAAGCATAATAAGCAAATAACAAAAGTAGACTATTTTAACTTGCCAACCTACATTCAATGAGCAACTACCTATGAAAACAAATAAAATAAGCAAGTAAGCAAAAGTACCTATCTAACCTATTAAAACAAATAGACAAGTAAGCAAAGACACCTAACTAACCTGTATGGAAAGAAAAGGCAGTAAGCAAAGGCAACTAACTCACGCAAAACAAGAAAACTTCTCATTGAACAACTATCAGCCTAAGTAGAAGTGGACTGACTAAATGCATAATGTAAAACTATTTCTCTTGTGTGAAAGAAAGTTTAAATGCTCAATGCAATGCATGAAAGGAAATCTTGTCTATTGGCAGTGTACCAATTCAGCACTTGAGGGTTCACCCAAACCTCTCAATTTTCCATTCATTACATGGAATTAAAAACAAATGCATTTAACCAAAATTAAACACACTTAATTAAAAATGCCATATAAGTTACTGTTACCGTTAACAAACCATAGCGTACAGCGATAATTCATTTACATAGCGGAGAACATGATACAAAATAGCACAATCATGTCAAATGTGTTAAAACACGCCAACTTCCGTTATCTTTTATCTTTTGTAGCATTCACGATAAGTGCAGACCTTCCACGACCTCCCAACCATAGACTGCTTGTTCATCGGCTCAGCGGTGGAGTCACCCCGTGGGATGGGAAACCACCAGTGAGAATCTGAATTTCGAGTGAGGAGTCACAGGGGAGACAACACATTCACATTCCACGGGAAGAAGCTCTCCCAGGGGAATCTCCGCGCACCGCAGGAGACCCTCATTCCCCATGCTGTTCCGCGAGGAGTGCACCTTCTCATCACCTAGAGCGGTCAACCAGTTGCCGGTCTCACTTACCTTGGGACGGAGCCGAGGCCGGAACCGAATTCTGCAGGCTCAAGGCGAGTTCCTTTCGAGAGTTCTCTTCTCCCTCTGCGCACTTCCTCACGGAGAATTGGCTCATGACCCGCAAACCTCCACCCCTTGATCCGGCCTTTAGCGCAATCACAACATTCCGGAAAACCTGAGACAGGAAGCTTTTCCAAAAGGTTAGTTGTCACGGGGATAATCTCAGGATGATTTTGGGCCGGAGGCTCCGCCTTACCAGTGCTTCGGCATTTCCATACGATACGGGTTCCACCCAAAGTTTAACCGCAGGGATTTGATTCGAGGAAATCACGCTACGAATTTCTCGAGAGCAGACCACAATCTCCATTTCTGCGGCTGGACCCGGGTGTACTGCGCATTCCCTCAACCAACGAATGCCGGTTTGAGGAGATATCATCCGGATATTTGGTAGAGGTCGTACGGGTTCCATGCTCAGGGGTTCGTTTCAGAATGGAGGCGAGAGCCCGGTCTCGGCTCCGTTGATTTTATTGCATGCACGAGGTTGACACTTGTCACCACAGGAGGCTGGCATGTTTCCAATCCATTACACCTTCCTTCCACTACTTGGGGACTCATGGGTCCTTCCAAAGGAACTTAGAATAAAAGAATGTGCATGGATTTTTTTGGGAATAATAATGAAATATTATTCGAGGCCACAACCCCTAGGCTTAGCCCCTAGGCTCCACCCTCGGCCCCTTTTACCTTCCGACCCCTAGTTCCTTGCCCACTTTCTACGTGGGCGGCTGGAGTCCCCATCGCACTCTTTCATGGTGGGCGGTACCTTTGGTGGTATTTATATTTTTATTAGTGACGCATACAAATTTACATCTCATCGTGGACGGTCTGCACTGGTGGTATTTATATTTTATTAATTGACCTGCATACATACAAGTACATCAACAGGCTCCTGGCCTTCAACACTTAGGCTCCCTGGCCTAACAAAACTCACAAGCCTACAGTTTATTCAAAACTTGGCTCACCAGCCTATAGAACATATTTACAATTCTTTGCATATAACATGATCTGCAACGGGGCTCGGTCTTGGGGACACTACATCTATTGAGAGCAAGAAAGACTAACAACTTCTTCTTAATCTATGATAAGAAAACTACTATCTGATCTATCAAAGCAAAGTCTATCTACCCTACAACAACAAATAAGACTATTTTCTAAGCTATGAAAGCAAGAAACTATATCTATGAAAGTAGGAAAACTATTCTTTAACCTATGACAATTCAAATATAATGTTGGTGGTTGTGTGAATGTCTTCTGTGTCGGATAATATCTCGATGGCACTTGACAACAAAGGACAATTCCAATGGTATAAGCTCAATACTAATCTCAATGGCAAAATGAAAGGTCTGGAGTAAACAATCCAATGAAAACTTAGCCATGACAAAAAGTAATGTTAAATACCCTGCATATTCATGTATAAACCATCAACAACATAACGAGATCATCATTATACATCTACACTATGTAAGCAAACTAGATTCATTCATTAACTAAGAAATTTAATTGCATTTTAATTTACGAAAGGAAATTGCATAAAAGAAAACTATGCTATGTCTACTCTAACCATTCAAACTGCAATAAAGAAATAATTAAAAACATAAATTAAAAACTCATATTAAAAAGTAAATTAACAATCTATATTAACCGACAACTAATTAAATGAAATCTATATAAAACCGAAGTAAGCAAGCTGTAACTAAAAACTGGAATTAAATCTATCCATCCATCAATCCTTGTCAAAAGAAAACCCAAATTAAAACTATGTTCTATTCTAATTAAAAATCTGTTCTAAACTTGACTGTAAAATTATAAAAGAAAGTATCATTTAACATCTACTTTGCACATGGGGTTAGTATAAAGAGAGAGAGAGAGAGAGAGAGAGACTTTCTAATTGCACACAGGGTTAGTATAGAGACTTGCAAGTCTATTCCTAATCTACAAAATCAATACATGCTAATACATATCATCATCTAACCTGCAAAAGAGAATCAAAACAACTAAGCTACAACAAACTAGTTAGCACAATAAAAACATACATGTACAGGAAATTAAAAGAGTAATTAAATTAGGAAATGCTAAACAAACATAAGAACAATCACCAGACTGCTGGTGGGCCCCCCAGCAAGTCGTGGCTACCTCCTACAAGCACACCACGAACTTAACAAGGCGAATTCACCATAAAAATCCAAAAACGCAGTTCTGGCATAATTCTGGCAATGTAAAAACTCAAAAACAGAGAAAAACGAGTTTGTCTCCAATACAATGGTTCTTCTACTTGCTTACAATCTACTGACCATCCTATCAGTATTTATAAGCTTACAACCCAAGTGGTCGGCCACAGGAGGGTCGAACCACTTCTAATTTCGGCAAAATACAATAAATGATGCCCTAACAGATAAAACAGAGCAAGCTAATAATTGCCTTCTTTGGACAACTGAAACTGAGTTGTTTGGAGCTCAGTAGCTGGAGGGGATAAGGACAAACAAAACCCATGTTCCCGATTCGCCCAACACTGGCCGCCAATGCCATAACCGCCAACTCGCCTTCCATTTCTGTGCAATACGGAGTGCTGGAACAAGTGTCGGATCGAGTGTCAGATCAAGTGCCGGATCAAGTGTCAAAACTAGAAACATAGTGCGTTTCTGCCCTGTAACACCAAAAAACGTGAATTAGCTCTTAGAAATCATAAAACATGATGAATTATACTTGATTCAATCATTAAACATGAATTACACGTACCTTATGGCGATCATACCATTTTATCATGAAATTCTTCAAAAAGCTCCTTTAAAAGATGAAAAAGGCATATGTACATGTAGCAAAAATGTATAATAACCATCATGCAAGTGATCATATCTCGGGCCCAACACTTGCCCACAACGTGTAGTGCTAAAAAAGGTGATGTGTTCCTTCCTCCCTCCACATAACATGGTAAAATTCAGGTCTTTGGGGCCTCTTTAGGCTTCTTCTCATCATGAAAATGTTTGAATTGTTGTTGCTGACATATTTGTTCCATTGGTCGAGCATGGCCCCATGTTTGGTATACCAAAGATTCCTAAGGAGATTTTAGATGAGGATCTTGATTCCCAACGGTAGATTGGATCAAATTAGAGGCACTATGGTATGACAGAAAATTCAAGTGTTCAGCTTTAGGTAAGTCCTCAACTTTGACTCGTTTGGTTAGTTCCTCCTCTCACATGTGTTTTCATTCTTTTGAGGGGGTGGTGGGTATCATCGATTGTCCTATTCCATTGGGAGGTTTATTTGATAATTGGTTGGATCCTAGAACTTCTAAGGAACCTATAGTTGATCTTGCAAATGACTTTGATCATGACACAACTTAGTCCTTGGGGTCTCATAAGGTATGCTCTTCCAACTCTATTTTGACGTTCTTGGGGATGGACCCATATTTTCTTAGGCCCCGAGTTTTGTCTTAGGGTCCTTCTTCCTTTGGGGGTTTGGGTTTTGTCTCTACCAAAGATCCTTGGCCATCCAAGGTGGGTCATAAATCCACATTAAAACATACTCAGGAAAAATCTTCTCGAGAGGTGTCTCAAGGTTTTCAATGACTTATATCTGAGGGACTTAGAGAAGGTGTTCCCCCTTTTCTAACACCCTTATGAAAATAATGTTGGATAACATGCAGGGTCTTGGGGGAAGACCAAAAAATATTTCCTTCTAGAGGTTTATTGGGTAGGAGCACCTTAATATTGTGTTCATGTAAGAGACTATGGGGAAATGCGACCCTACTATTGTTGAGCTTAAAAAAATCTTTTCAAGTTGGGTCTTTTTTGGACAGGACTCAGAAGGGTTGTTGGGAGGTTTTTTTTTTTAACACAAACTAAACTAAACTATACTAAAAGGGTCGCACCGAAGAAAAAAACGTCAAAAATTCTACATAATAGGGCGTACAGTCGAAGAGTTTCAGTAACTAGAACATAAACAAACGTAATAAAATGTAACATCCTTGTTGGGCCATTCCCATGATTTTCTAGACTGGTAATATCTTTACAAAATTTCCCAAGGCACCATAAGATTTTAAAAAACATTAACTACATATTTGAGGAAGAATCCTAAATGTCGGAGGTCCGTAAGAGTTGAAGAGGCCCATATTCTATATCCATTGGAGCAATACCTACATTTGAATTTCCTGAGTCGTTCTCAAGAGCAACATCAGGATGGGAGGGTCTGTCAGGGTTCACTGAATTAGAGGTTGATCCCTAAAGAAGGCTTGGGGCTCTAATATAATGGATATATGCTTCCATTTCATCCATACGACGAGATAGGGCAGTGAGAGCAACCTCGAATTCCACAAACTTTTCTTCCATTCGACGAGAGATCCTTGCCATCATTTCCTTGAATTCTATGAGTTTAGCTATAAGTTGTTGAAGGGATGTATTATTGGCTTGGCCAAACTCTTCATGATGTCTGAGGATTTTCTTGAGATCACTCATAGAGGTCTCCATAGGGAATCCATGTGGCCAAGCACTGAAACTACTCCAGTCGAATGTGAAAATAATACAAGGAGGGCGGTGTATAAAGAGAATTAACAAAACAACACCACCATTTTTTGACATTAAATAAAAAATGAGAGTGGACCTGTGAATATGATGAAGATTCCAGGGGAAGAAACCAAAGGCGGCCCCTGCTAGAGTCCCCAAATTCCTATCTCGCAGATCAACCAACAACAAAGAGCACTAGTGGAATCGTCTTCTCTCCCAAGGAGCGAACAAAATCTGAACGCTGCTCATGATTAACCCTTCTTAACTAGGAGCATACATATTCCAAAACAAGGTCATAAGTGCCATACCTCGGCTCTTTGAGTCACTTAAAGAGCCTAAAGCACAAGAGCCCAAGTGATATCTCACACAAAATCCATTGAGACTCCATTGAGACTTGCACACTCTCCATCACCTTTCAGACATTTGAAGGTACCCAATGTACGAGGATGACACAACTGGCGGGGGGAAGAATGTGGTGATGTCACATCATGAGAAAGGGGTTAGGGGATGGGGGAAACCTCCTTTTCTCCATTTAGATTAATTTCTTCTAGATCCATCCTAGAAAACTATTTTTCCCATAGGTCAGGATGGGGTTTTAGGCCTCTTTTAATATGGAATAGGTTGATTTCATCAAAATTTCCGATTAGAGAGGTAATTTGGTGGAGGATACCACTCGGGAGATTGTTCTCCATATCATTTATATTAAGAACTTCTCTGAAAATTAACGTTGAGTCTTTGAATACTAAGAGTTGAGAGATGTTGTGTTCTTTTGCCAATTTTAACCCTGCGTAAAGAGCATAATCTTATGCTATATTATTTGTCATGGTCCCTAGGCCCCAAGCATAATGAAACATTACATTTCCTTTAGGATTAAGGAGAATCGCACCCACACCTATTTCCCCATCTGGTGGTTTACTACTAGTATCTCGCCATCCATATCTCTTATAAATTGTTTCTTTATGAATTCAGGTATTTGTTCAGAGATTTTGTGCAAGGAACTGGATCGGTCGTTTTTGTTATGTAATATATATGGTCCCTATATAGACAAGGAATCATTTTGGAATCATCTCTTAGGTATTCATGCTATTCAGTTAGAGAATGTTATTATTAGTGGGGATTTGAATTTTTCCATTTTAAGGGAGGAAATTTGGGGGGACTCAGTAAGGGAAGACCCACTGTCAAAATAATTCCTCAATAAGTTGGATATATCGGGTCTAGTAGATGTGGAACTAGTTTCTCTTAGTCCTACCTGGAGAAATAATAGATCTGGATAGGAGGGTTTTCATAAGTGGTTGGACCATTTCTTGGTACACCACACACTTCTGCAGAACATTGTTGTTTATAGATCATGGATCGGTAAAGTTAAGTGCTCATATCACTTCTCTATTTTTTTAGATGTGAATGTCTCGAGGGGGTGGCCGGGGGGACCTTTCAAATTTTACCTCTCTTGGTTCGAGCTTGATGAATTTCAATATTTGGTTGAAGCAAGTGGGTGAAGTATGATCCAAGTATTGGCTCTAGGGCTGATAAAAAAAATCATCGATTCCCTTAAGCATCTGAAGAATGCAATAGTTCATTGTGATATTGGGCATAAAAAGGATCGATACAAAATGCTCCTTGGCATTAAGGAAGAGCTTGAACATATCTATGATGGTATATTTATGCGATGGGATGTCACTATGGATGTTGACCGAATTTGGCACTTGGAAACTACTCGGCATAATATTTTAGTCGAACAAGAGAAAGAGTGGAAGATCAAGAGTCTGGCTCTATGGTTGGAAGCAGGTAATTTGAATACAAATTTCTTCCAGTGTTTCACCAACTATCGTAAGAGTTACAATACCATATGGGAGTTAAGGGATGTAGATGGATCAAAAGTTCATGGGTTCTCTGACCTCACATATTTGGGAGTCCATCACTTTCATTCTCTCTTCCAGGAATCTCCTCATTTCAAAATGGACATGGCACTTAGTCTCCTATCATATTTCCCCAAGATGGTGGGGGATAAAGAAAACCAAACTTTATATAATGAAATTTCAAAAGAGGAACTCTAGGTTGTTTTAGGCTCTTTTCATAGGGACAAGAGCCTAGATCTTGATGGATGGATAACATAATTCATTGAGGGATGCGTCAACTTGTTGGGTGACGACCTTTTGAGGGTTGTAGAAGAGATTCACATCTCTGGCAAAGTCCTAGGTAGCATCAATTCAACGTTTATTGTGTTGATCCCGAAAGTGGATTTTTCGTCAACCGTTGATGACTTTCACCCTATTTCATTATGCAATTGTTTATATAATATCATGGAAAACATTATTGCTTTGAGATTAAAATTGATCTTGTCATGGATTATTACTTCTAAGCAATTTGGTTTCTTGAAGGGGTGATTGATCCATGAGGCTATTGGATCTGCACAGGAAGGTATTCACACCATCAAGACACAAATGAAACCTGTCTTAGTGATCAAAATTAATTTATCAAAGGCATATGACCGAGTGTTCGGGTTATATATTAAGTTGTTACTTCTCCAAATTGGTTTTGATTTATCGATGGTTAATTTGGTAATTTCTTGTGTTTCCTCCATTCATTTTGCAGTATTAATAAATGGTGTGGTTCCCCATTCTTCTATGATGGTTGTGGGCTTCACCGAGGGCATTCATTATCTCCTTATTTATTCCTTCTTGTTGTGTATGGGATTAGTTGTGCTATTGTTGAAGTGACTAGACTCCATCAATTCCAGGGTATTCGAATGGGGCGATCTACGAAATTAACTCACCTTTTGTTTGTGGACAATATTTTATTATTTTTTCATTGTGTGGAAGCCAAGGGTAGGGTTCTCAAAGGGTTGTTGGACCTCTTATGTGGTGCAACATGTATGGCAATTAATACCAGAAAATCTGCTATTGACTTTCCCAAGTGTGATGAGGTCTCTTGTTAGGCGGTAACTAATCATTTCTCCTATGATGCCTTTGACATTAGTGATGGTTTAAAATACCTAGGTTACATAATCAAACCAAATACCTATAACTTGAATGATTGGGGTTGGTTGGTTTCAAAAATTGAGAAGCGAATCACGTTGTGGTGTAATATATGGATCTCTAGGGGTGGTCGACTTATTCTCATAAAATTGGTCATATAGGCTATACTGGATTATTGTCACCTCTTCGCAAGCATTCCCAATGGAATCTTGACTTGGATCAAGAAATTATGTTGTAATTACCTCTGGAAAGATAATACAAAGTATCTTGGATCCCATTTAGTTAATGGGAAGCTACTCTCTCGACCAGAAGTGCTTGGTGGTTGGGGTCTCAAGGAACTAGTAAGTTTTGGTAAAACCTTGGCGGCTAAGTCCCTTTGGGTATTCCTCACCCAAGACAGTCTTTGGAGGTGCATTTTGTGTGCTAAGTATATCTACTCTGGATTGATTTTAGATTGGATTCGAAGTCCTTGAAAGGATGCACCAGTTGCAACTATCCAATGGAAGAACCATGTTGTTGCTTCTCCAATAGTTGGAAAATATTTGGCCTTGAAGGTGGGGTCTGGTCCACAGGTTCAAGTGGGTTGCAACATGGATATTTTTCTTCTGGAAGATACATTTCTCCATTTGCAAGGAAATAATTTATGTACTCTAAACTGTCTTTGTGATTAGGGATCTACCACTCTCTCATGTCAGAGCTGGAAATTAGTGGGTTCATTGAATTTGGAGGCATGATAGCATGGCCATTGGCAAGCTCAAGTTTAGGAACTGTTAATAGCACACATCAAATTGTGAGACTAGGATAATGAGTTAGTTTGGGCATATGATTTATCTAGTGGATGATACTTGGCCAAGGTGGGTTATCAAGCCTTGTGTGATAATGAAGAAGATGTAGATCGTTGGTGGTACAAGCAACTTTGGAATATCAAGGGCCTTCCTAAGGGTATCATGTTATTTTGGCTAGTTCTAATGGGAAGGATCTTAACTTGCGATCAATTGTAGTGTTACGACAAGAAAGGGCCCGATATTTGTGTTCTATGTAAAGGGGTCGAGGAGAACAATCAACATTTATTCAGATTCTTCTCATATACTTTCCAAGCATGGAAGGAAGTCATTGCACTGATAGGGATGGGACGAGTATGGGAAAATGAATATATTGTGGATTGCTTTGAGAATTTTTCTTCTTCCCTAGGTTTGAAACCTTTCCATGTTATTCCTATATTGGTAGCCTGTGGTATTTGGTTGGTGGGGAATGTAGGCCTATTTGAAGATAAACTTTGGCCCTCTTTCAAGATTGCACAATAGTCCATTGCATTATTTTCTCATTACAAGTTGAAGCCTAAGGTCTAGAAGGTCAGGAATTTAGGTCTGGTGATGATCGACAAATCCAAGCCATGGGGTTAATTTGATGGAGCATGTCAAGGTGAGAATAGGATTTGTAGTATTGGGTTTCTTATTTTCTTCTTAGAATCCAACTATGTTACTGGCACTTGGCACTTTAGTGTTGCAACCAATAATCATGCTGAGCTTCAGGCACTTATTGAGCTTCTTCGTTACGCAAAAAATCCCCTTATTGTCTCTCTCCAAGTATTTTGGGACTCTAAATTAGCCATAGAGTGGATGAACAATGTTCGGGCTATTGAAAACTTGTAGCTGCAAAACATTGGGATCATCTCAAAGTCTGTATTTGCTACATTCAAGATATCTTCTTTAGCCATATTAATTGGGAAAACAATACCAATGTTGATCAGTTGTCTAAACAAGCCTTTACACTGAATGACAATATTCTTCTCTTGAAGGAATTCACTGACGGGATGGTGAGCTCTCTTAGTAAAATCAGATTATTTTCATTATGACTACTACATTTGTTTGTTTTATGTTTATGAAGTGTAGTATTGGGACTATTTTGTATAATTTTTTATACTTTTGGGACTTTTCCTTGAGGAAGGAGGATTATAGTTTGGAGGTTTTAGCTGTTTTTTGCAGGAGATGTGTTGAAGCACCTAAGGATTGTAACTTTTATACTCTGGAATAAA
>SNQJ01S0091873.1:17095-32549 GCA_010110895.2 Picea sitchensis | reverse complement strand
GAAGTAGGAGCAACCATTGAGTCAGGACCTCCTCACCATATCGCATATCGGGGTCTCGGAGGTTGAGGGGAATCAGTTTCGACTGTAGAAGTCATGAGCTTGCGAGTTGCAAGAGCTTGTGCAACACGTGGCATGTCCGCTTGGTGGGACCCACGTGGTTGACAGGTGGTGTGACAATAAGATGCCCAGAGAGAGGGAGAAGTGGTGACAGGTGGTGGACACGTGTCATTTGAAATGGGAGTCAACATCCTGTTGACTTCTCGTACTTCGGGTTCTCGTAAGAAAGGAGCAGAAAGGCCCAACAACTCAAGTCGTAAAGTTGGGAGTTCCGAGAAGCCCAGAAGGAGTCAAACCTTCTCTGACTTTCATGTCTCGGGGTTTTGTAAAAGAAGGGCCCAGAGGTTCAACCTTTCAACTCGCGAACTTGCAAGTTGCGAGAAAGGCTAGTAGTTATCCCTAGCCAGTGGTCATGCGTGGAGAGTGCTAATAAGAAGGGGCCATACCATATCGGAATCTCGGGTATCAGCAATTGGTGAAGAAAATTTGAGGGTCTTCAACTCACGACTCGTGAGGTCCCGAGTTGTGAAAGGCGCTTACATTTAAGCGTGTATGTGGTCCTATCAAGATAAAGACTAAAGAAAGGGAGTTGGTGCTTTGTCGTTATGCGGCAGGTAGATCTGGATGGCCAGAATCTGCGCACCCAGATCTACGGCCAGGGTTTCATTCCAGAGCCCCCCTCGCCATTCTACCTTTAAGATTGGACTCACTTGTATCGTTGAGTCGCGAAACACGAAAAGGCACCTGGTTTGTTTGGCTTGTGGTCCTAACCCACGATCACAGGGAGGTGAACAGGGAAGAACTAGCCTGCACTAGGCCCTCGTAGGACTTCGGGGATTCTGTCCCTTGAGGAAAAGCAAAAATTTTATTATGTCGTAGTGGGTGTGTTACATACACCATAGATGAGAGAGTGATAGGGAACACCAGGACTTTGGGGAACTTGATATAGTATGAATGAGGTGAACCCTTGTGGGTGCCACGTGGTTGTTAACAAATGATGACTGAAGAACTTCTAAAGGGAATAACCTCAAATCTAGGGCTCGGATTTGATCATGGTAACATTTGTTGGGCTGCCCTTGGCAAGCAAAAGGTGATGGATATCTGGGAAGAGGATTTGAGATGATTGAGAGGAACGAAATTTTGATGCCCCATCCCTCAAAAAGATACTTTAGGGGTCGGGTGTGTTATAGGCTTGTCCATAAATTAAGGATTAAACCACAATATTAGCGGTGAACATCCCTAATCTTTCCCCCCTAAAAAATTAATATTAAACAATTCACTTAAAATTTCAATTTTTTCACAAATAAAACCCTAATTTACAAGGACGTCACCCCTTTAGGGGACGTTTTGGCAGTAGGAGAAGGTAGTTGGTGATGTAGGAGGTAGTAAGGCTTCCAAATTCCATGTGTCAAGCATTCAAATGTATTCCTCCAAGGTCAAGACCTCAAACCCCTAAAAATGTCCAAGTGCCAAAGCATATCATCTCACCACCATGCCTTAGCCCCCCACACATGACATCATGCTAAAAAAGAGGACATTTTTACCCTCCTAGGAAAATCATTTGGCAATTGAGGGATGGGTTATGTCATCCAAATCATCATCAAGGCCTTCCAAGTCCAATATTTCTCATCCGACATGTGGGCCCTTCACATCCAACCTGTGGGCTTGTAACCCCATGGAAGCCCAATCTAGGCTTGTTCTCCCAAAACTGTCCACCAACTAGGTCCTGCAAAGAAAAATGAGCATGCCCTCCAAGGATATCAAGTCATAAAATCATGATAAGTGAATCCAATCAATAAATAAGCCATCTAAGCATGTGCATCAAAGATCACTATATCAAACAATTAATTACTCAAAGACACTATGCGACTTGTCAAGCTTGAATATGGGAGGGTTGACAAGGTGTCCTATTGGTTAGATATTTCCCTAGGTCAAGGAGAGTTTCCAAGAGATCCCTCTCTAATCCATGTAAAGTGTATGAAGTTGTTGGGGTCAAGAATCAATGGGCATAGGGCTTATGACATACAAGGGGTTGTAGTGTCTCATTCATGGATGCCTTTGTAGAGGGTGTGTGGTACCTTTATCTGTAATGCAATTTTTCCAAGCCATCGATTTCCTTTTATCTTTCTTTCTTTGTATTTTCTTTCAATATAGCATAAGGAGAGATCGAAGGTTAGTTCCCTGGCGTGGTGACTAGATGATGGCAATGTCACCTACAAACACCTAGTGTAAATGAGAAGGTTGGCTCGTGATGAGACCCCCTTTCTCTCAACCATGCAACTGAGAGCCATTACCTTGGTTTGGTGACCAGATGATGACAATGTCATACCACTAGATATTCATGGACATGATAGGTCGGCTCGTGATGAGACCTTCTATCCTTCAACTAACCTTTTAAGCATTCTTTATTATATTGTGGGTCCCCTTTGTTTAAAGATAAGTGTTTTATTGATTTCTTGGGTAATCCCTGGGAGAAGCATCTAGAAGGTTTATACAAGGATTTTATCTTTTACCCAACATCAACCCCTCTGGGCCTTTAGCCCCTTCTTCCCATAGAATGAGGGACAACCCCTTCTTAGGTCAATACACCCTAAAATCCCAAGAGATTAGGAAATGGAGGGGAACGATGATGGATAGTTGTAAGTATGGTCGGGAATGGTACGATGGCTCATTAAGGTAGTTCACAGTAGCAAACCCATCCCCAAGCGAAACCACTTACTAGGGTCCAATGTCAACCACGAAGGTGAAGAAAGGAAAAAGGCATAAGGTCCAAGCATATATCGTGAAATCTAAAGAAATTTAAGATACAACATAATCAAATGGATTAAATATTTAAATGATGCTCACCGTAATACTGACTTGTACCTCATGGAGAAAGGCCCACTTCCTTCTGGAAGCCAATTGGTGTGGTGGATGCCATCTGCAAATATGTGACTATCTATGGTGGTGAGTGGGTGTTCCATATGTGAAAAAGTGTACTGCTGGTCATGTAGTCTCTCGACACTCCATATCTACAACCTAAGGGCCTCAAGATATAATCTCCTTATTTATCCACAAAATGGGGATAACATATGGCTCCTACTTAGGGACATGTGCTCATCGTAGAGTGCATGAGAACTGTAGAATATCTTGGTAGAACTATTAATTCAAGGAAACATCAAATTGTCAAGCGAAGGATGGTCTACTCATCCTTGTTCTCATACTATCATAATCAAAATGAACTAAGCTCAAAAAAGAAATTTTTGACATTTTTTCAAAAATTTCTAAACTAAGCATGAAATGAATGTGCAAGTAGAGAAAAATGAAAATGAAATGTATATTAACTAATATGAGCAATCAATATGCAAATGCAGGGAATAAAAAATGACTTACCTAATTATCGGGGGCCTTGGGGCCCTGAAGATCACGTGTTGGATGATGTCAGGTGAAGTCATACAACCAGTGCAACCATTTGATCATCTCATCAAAGTATCTCCCCATGTGATTAATCATATAATACAACAAAAATAAGTAAAGAACATAATAATCATGAGTATAAACACACATATAATCGATCATGAAATAAAACTCATGAAGATGGGTAGGAGGGAGAAAATCCTATTGGAAAGAGAAACCATCATCCCAATCATCCAACCTGAAAGTGTAGCCACAAGACTGATCAATCCATCTCTGAAGGGGGGTACTATATGTATATGAAGGCTCATCTTCATCTTCACCCAAAGACTCATTGATTTTCGAGGACTGAGAGAAAACGAGATATCAGAAGAATATTGCATGGTCTCGTCGAGAAGAAGGTAAGAGGTAAGGAGCAATCTTAGGTGTAGAAAAACATTGCCTCTTCCCTTGTGAATATCCATGGAAAAATCCAAAATGAAAATACTTACGCTTTGAAGAATGAAATTCTAAATTCTATGAGGTTTCCACGTCCTGTTATTCCTCAATATTTGAGCACAACGGTTGGAAATCCTCACAAAACAAATCTGCATCCTCAAAAGGGTATGTACCAAAGGATGACTGAATATCATTCCACGACAACTCATCCTCGAAAGGGCATTACAAATCTATAACCATGTCATCACTAGGCTACCAAGAATATGAATCATACATGCATGGAGGCTAGTTCTCTGAAAATGACATTTCAACCCCTTCTTCCTGAGAGCTACCCTCAATGTCATAAATGGGATCTCTATCAATAATGAAGTAACCCACATCCCATCTACGTATCCCAACCTATATGAAATCATCAATGCATTCGTCAACTATATCTGAGGGTTGTTCCATGAATCCATCTGCATCATAGGAGCTGATCACTTCCTCACAAGACTGGATAACTTCATTTTCTTCAAAAGGGAAAACAGATAACAAAGTCTTGTTCAGGCCTTTTGCAAGAGAAACTTCATCGAGATCCTTTTGACAGTTTTCTTCATTTCCACAGCTATGGAACAAGGCATCATCAAGGTTGTCAAAAGGGTTATAACTTATCATTTTCTCTTCTTGATGTGTAGGAGGAGCAAAGGTCAGGATGTCCTCATCAAGTGGAAGAGAAGATACTTCATTTTCATCATACCTCTCATCTGGATCTTCTTCATTAGGATGTTCTTCAATAATTTCTTCATCTATTGTCTCATCATCGATTGGAAAACCTTCTCGGCAAAGAGTGTGCTTGAGATCTTGGAAAGAATCTTGCAAACTTTGAATAGCTAGCCAATATTGCCTGAGAAATTCTTCAATGAGATTTGTAGAAGAAGGGATACTCTTTGGATCACATGGGTGTGCAAGTCAATCCCTTTGACTTGATTCTAGTGAAGACACAAAAATTTTCATCATCACATCTTCATGTAGCACATTTAATCTCAAAGCATACTTCATATAATTCATGACATGGGTGACTGCTAGAGATGGGTCATCATCAAACTTGGGGAAATTTTCCCTCCATTCCATCGGGAAATGGTTTGGATATCCAGGAATATATTGAACATCAAAGAAGGGATAAACCTTATGGAATGCCCATGGTAAGTCCCGTGAGGTCATGGTTCCATTACTTAGGGTAATACCTCAATGGAGTCGCCAAATGATCTCAAGGTTCGCCAAAAGATGGAAAAGGATAAGGGAAAAGTGGGTTCTAGGAAGATGGAGTCGCAAGATGAGCTTCAAATTGATCTCATCAAGAAGGTTGGAAAGGGAACATCCCTTGGGTGGAGTCACCAGAAAAGTTGAGGGAAAGGATTTGGGATATCTTACCAAAGTGTCGTTAGGGTATGAAGAAGATTCAAAATATTTCTCGGTAGCGGCACCAAAATGTTATAGAGCAAGTTGTAGGTTGGGCAAAGCCCGACCCAACCACAAAGCAAGTGCTACAACATGGGAATCCTACACCCAATGTCACCTTGATGTAGGTCCTGCACTTCAAGGGTGACTAGGTCACTCTAGGGAGGCGATATCGGTGACCCCAGGGGGATTAAGATGGATATGGAGATAAAAGGAAGTCAATCCCCTGGAGTTCAATTCTAAGTGGGACGAAAAGTGGGAGGATATTCCTTGTAAGTCAAGTAATTGTTTCCCCATAGGTATAGTACTTCTATGGATGATTATACATGTTCAAGACACAAGAAAAGACACTTTCCAATGATATATGATAGTTGGATCAACAATTTAAAATTGTTGTCCCTATTCTACAATAGTAAATGAAAGTTTATATCAGAAAATAAAACATCTAAATCAGCATACAAATATCTAAACTGGTTAAGTAAATCAACATAAAGATTAGTAATAAATATAGGCTGAAAGATGGAACTTAAGAAGCTAGAGAAAATGGTTATTGTAAACATGTATTTTCTGCAAAAAATTGCATCCTTATGGATGTATCATTCAATGGCATGCAACAGAAAAATCATCCATGGAAAAGTGCCAAGAACTATCCCAAAAGATGTGCCCTAATTAGTAGAATATGTGAGCAAAATTTAGGAGTTAGCCTAGGGTTAGTTTAGGAGTTATGAGAGTGTTAGTAACTAGGGTTATGCAGCCCTAATGGTTGTAGGTTAGGGTTTGTAACAACAAACAAGGTAATGGGAGAGAGGGGATTCCCTAGTAGGGGAGGACTCCTCTCAATGAGGCCAACCAACTTCAAGCAAGAAACCTTTCAAAAGATAAAAAATTGTGTTTCCCAAGGCAATGATTTTATATCTCCAATGCAAAAACGTATGACGAGTGCCTTTACTATTGGGTTAATGGAGTCAAATAAACAAAGAGCTAGAGAAGCTATCTCCTTGGGTGTGTAATCCCTTTTACTTCCCAAGGCAAGTTTCACTAATTAGGGTTTAAGCTAATAGGGTGTATGCTCTTATACTTCTCTTAGCAAACCCTTGTATAATCAATGAGATGAAGAATAAAATGATGAAGACTATGGTGAGGGTGTATGCCCTTATACTTCCCACCTAGCTCCTAACATAATAATACTTGACTTGAAAAAAATGATAGCATAATAGTAAAAGACCATACCAAGATCAAGAGAAATGCCAAGAAAATCCGCCATAAGAGCTAGAAAACAACATCCAAGGCTAGTGCATCACTCCTCCATCAACCATTCATCAATGTAGCCATAAAAAAGTGCACAAGAGACAAAAACAACCAAGTGTAGAGAAAATTTCAGACCAAGTCCTCTCACAATGAGGGAGAGTTATGTTAAAATAAGATTTTATGATCTCTTATTTATACAAAATGTCACCAATGTGACTTGTCCATAAATTAAGTAGTAAACCAAAAGATTAAGGGTCAACATCCCTAATCTTTCCCCCTTAACAAAGTAATATTAAACAATTCACTTAAAATTTCAATTTTTGCACAAATAAAACCCTAATTTACAAGGACGTCACCCCTTTAGGGGATGTTTTGGCACTAGAAGAAGGTCGTTGGTGATGTAGGAGGTAGTAAGGATTCTCAAAGCCATGTTTCAAGCATCCAAATGTCTTCCTTCAAGGTCAAGACCTCAAGACCCTCAAAACGTCCTAGTGCCAAATCATATCGTCTCACCACTGTGCCCTAGCCCCCCACACATGATATCATGCTAAAAAAGAGGACGTTTTCCACTCCTGAACAAATCGTTTGGAAAGTGAAGGATGGGCTATGTCATCCAAATCATCATCAAATCCTTTTGAGTCTGATCTTTTTCATCCGGCATGCGGACCCTTGGCATCCAACCTGTGAGCCTGTAACCCCATGGAAGCCCAAGCTAGGCTTGTTCTCCCAAAACTGTCCACCAACTAGGTCCTGCAAAGACAAATGAGCACACCCTCCAAGGATTTCAAGTCATAACATCATGATAAGCAAATTCAATCAATAAATAAGCCATATAAGCATGTGCATCAAAGATCACTTTATCAAACAATTAACTGCTCAAAGATACTATGTGACTTGTCAATCTTGAATATGGGAGGGTTGACGAGGTGTCCTATTGGGTAGATCTTGCCCTAGGTCAATGAGAGTTTCCAAGAGATCCCTCTCTAAGCCATGTAAAGTGGATGAAGTGGTTAGGGTCAAGACAAAATGGGCATAGGGCTCATGACATACAAGGGGTCATAGTGTCTCATTCATGGGTGTCTTTGTAGACGACGTGTGGTACCTTCACCCGCAATGCACTTTTTCCAAGCCCATCGATTGCCTTTTATCTTTCTTTCTTTGTATTTTCTTTCAATATAGCATAAGGAGAAATTGAATGTCACTGCCCTAGTGTGGTGACCAGATGATGGAAATGTCACGCACAAACACCTAGTGGAAATGAGAAGCTTGGCTCGTTATGAAACCCCCTTTATCTCAGCCATGCAACTGAGAGCCATTACCCTGGTTTGGTGACCATATGATGGCAATGTCATACTACTAGATATTCATGGACATGATAGGTTGTCTCTTGATGAGACCTCCTATCCTTCAACTAACTTTTTAAGCATTCTTTATTATATTGTGGGTCCCCTTTGTTTAAAGATAAGTGTTTTATTGTTTTCTTGGGTGATCGACGAAGCATCTGGAAAGTTTATACAAGGATTTTATCTTTTACCAAACATAAACCCCTCTGGGCCTTTGGCCCCTTCTTCCCATAGAATGAGGGACAACCCTTTCTTGGGTCAATACACCCTAAAATCCCAAGAGATAAGGAAATGGAGTGGAACGATGATGGGAAGTGGTAAGTATGGTCAGGGATGGTATGATGGCTCATTAAGGGAGTTCCTAGTAKCAAACCCATCCCCAAGAAAAACCACTTACTAGGGCACAATGTCAACCACCAAGGTGAAGCAGTGCAAAAGGCATAATGTCCAAGAATATATCATTAAATCTAGAGCAATCTAAGATACAACATAATCAAATGGCTTAAATATTGAAATGATGCTCACCATAATACTCACTTGTGACTCATGGAGCAAGGCCCACTGCCTTCTGGAAGCCAATTGGTGTGGTTGATGCCATCTGCAAATCTGTGACCATCTGTGGTGGTGAGTGGGTGTTCCATCTGTGAAAAAGGGTATTGTTAGTCATGTAGTCTTTCGGCACTCCATATCTGCAACCTGAGGGCCTCGAGACTTAATCTCATTAGTTATCCACAAAATGGGGATAACAAAACCTACTACTTAACTAGTCTTGTTGTATCCTTTTAATCCAATAGCTAGAATGTGAAAGGAGCCAGAAGAGGAATGTCACAATCGATAACCAACAAGGGGAAGGAAATAAGAATCGATGAACACTACACAATATGACATGGTGTGTGGGATTGGATCGACCTTTGGCACATTTGCTTCTCTTGCCATGGAAAAGAAAACATGATCCAAAGCAACTAAGCCTAGCTCTCAAGTATTTATTTATCCCATGGCTTTAAATGTTCACAAGAATAACGTACTTATGAACTTCATGCGATTGTTACTACATGGATGTAGGCATTGAGTGTGTCATATTTGAAAAGCATGGCACATAAAATCCAAGTGAAATATCCCAGAATTCTATTAAAAAACACATATTTGTTGTAATGTCACAACATATTGACAATCTAATGTTTGGTCAAGTGTAACATGCAATGCCAAAATTTGCCAAAATTTGAGAGGTTGGGTACTAGCACAGCCACAAAGTGGYTGGTGTTGCGACTAGTGAACGCCGAAAGTTATCTGGACGGACAACACTCTGGTGAATTGAAATGCACGGACAGCTGAAACGCACATAGAGCTGAGGAAATCCAAAAGCTAATCTTAAATGTGKTAATTCCAAAGGTTAATCAGTTAAACGTGGCAATCATATGGTGGTACAGTAATTTCTTAATATGATTAGGTAAATGTTAAAAAGTAAACAGGTTAACTGATGCATTCAAAAATACAAGGAAGTTATGAAGAGTAAATCGCATTCATTGATTTGGGAGGACGACTAAGAATATTCCAGCATTTTCAATTGTTAGCCATCAGATTAGAATTTTAGATTAAAAGTGATTAATTGTGCCCATCTCCAATAGGTATACGCCTTTCGACGTAACAAGCTCCACTATTGAATGTGGATGTGTATCCCAGCATGACATAAATACGAGACTCAATCAAAGCACTTACGCATAGTATGGATCCCTATCATTGATGATAAATGTTTTAAAACTATCCCATATGATGTTGAGCTCACTATTTTGTATTCCTCTTTTTTATTGCATCATAATGGTTGCCTTCACAACACAATCTAACTACTTTAGTGTTACTCTCTGATATGTCTTTTTCTCGACGTTTATGTTTCCTTCCCTAATATTCTCATATGCTTATGTTTCCTTCCCTAACATTTTCATATGCTAGTATTAAATTAATAAAAAATTTCCATAAAACTTTTCAAAATGTTATTATAGGAAGAATTCAAAGAATATATGTGTGAGAGTGTGCAAGATAAATAATGTGAATTTAGGGTGTTAGTTTTATTAATTATTGTCAATGTTATTAGATATTTAACTTGTTCTTTATTAATAAGTGTCTTTTATGAATTTTTTAAGTACACTAGTCAATCGTATGAATTTCTTTAGATTATGTTAGGGATAATTTTAAGGACGAAAATTTTAAGGAATTTTACTAGTCTTTAATATGCAAATTATAAAATGTTTGATCATATTAATATTTAAATTTTTAAGGATTTTATATATTTTCTATAAAATTTGGGCTATTTTTAAAGTAAAATAAATTTATTTTATAGAATTTGAACTAATCACTTTTAGAAAAAATGGAAATTGATAATTTTTTTTAAGAAAAAGCATGGAACCATAAACCATATATAACCTTTAACTTTTTCCTAAAATTACTTACACTAATCTAAATTAACTAATTTTCTAAATATACCATTAATAACTAATTTACTAAATATATCATTAATGAATGAGGAAAAGCATCACTTAAAATTCCTCACAAAATTTAAAAAAAATACATAAAACCAATATAATCCAGAAAAATATTTGACTTGACACGCCGTAACAATAAAAAAAAAACAATAATTACGCGTACTTGACTTCAACGACGTTCCATTTTAAGAGATCCAATATGGTTGCGTTTTGACTTGAATTACATTATTTAACCATTAAAAAAAATTCAATTAATTTAGACAGGAGTGGGCGAACTCCAGAGCATTTGGATCAATCTAGAATTTTATAACATTTTGTGTTGTTTTAAAGTTTTGAAATGTATAGAATTTTGATCCATGCGAAACTCTGATTACTTCTTAAAATCTGACCAGATTCATGTTCAATTTTTTTTACCTAAAAAGCAAGTCTATTTACTCCAGAGTTAAACTCGAATTACCCCTTAAAATCTACCCAGATTCATGTTTAATGTTTTTTTTTTTACTGAAAAGCAAGTCTGTTTTCTCCAGAATTAACCTAGTCCATTTGGACAAGCGGATCAACAACACCAGCTATTGATTTCGTGCGCGTCAACCAAAGTCGTATTGTCGAGGACGGCCACGGGCTCTTGACCGCCATTAATGGCACCTGGGAAGTCAATCAGCAACTGATAGAATAATCAACTCTCCGCGTTTCAACCTCAAATGTATGCGAATCTCTGTGACGTGTTCTTGTAACCTCTCCCTCTCGATCTCCACTCAGTCAATCACGGCAGATTGAAATGCCCAGCTGTCGGCTGCCATTGCGTCTTCCCCGCGTTGGATCCGTCGACGATATTATCTTACAAATACGGCCCGGAAGACCTAAACAGACAGTGCCACTCGGCTCATCTCTTTTCTCGCAGGCAACCGATTGATGGAAGGCCACAAGATTAAGGTACTGCACTCACTACGTTTTCATCACTATGGCGTTGTTTGTTTGTTAATTGTCAATCTGGATTGTATCTTACACAATTATGGCTTGTGATTCATGCAGATGTCGATACTCGTGGGCGAGATAAATCGCATCAACGAGGAGAATCGAACTCTCAACTCTATGTTGAAGCGCATGAGTACAAGATATAGCGACTTGCAGAAGCATATAAGCGCTCTGGGGCAGCAGAGGAAACAACAGCTGACGTGCGTTGATCGAAGTCAGGTATTTATGGTCTTTGGAAAGCAAATTGGGGATTCGCTTTGGGTGTAGAATTGTTAAGTTATTCTGTTATGTGTAGTTATTAGTTATTGTTTCGAAACTCTTGACTTACTTTTATTTTTGGGGAGGGGTAGTTGGCACACCTAGAAGTTATAGTGGTAGCAGTTGAATTGGTAACAGTTGGATAATTCTGTGAAGAGTATAAACCCTACTAGTTGCCAAATCTGATAACTCTGTAAAGAGTACAAACCCTAATAGTTGTCAATTCTACACCTGAAGATTATAGTGATAACAGTTGAATTGGTAACATTTGGATAACTATGTGACTAGTTCCAACCCTACTAGTTGCCAATTCGACATCTGAAGGTTATAAAGGTTATAGTGATAGCAGTTGGATAACTCTGTAACCAGTAAAAAAATATATATTACTTTGTGACCAGACAAAAAAATTATATATATATATATATATATATATTAAGAATTCAATTCAACCTAGATTAGCCTTATGAGTCTCAAAAGCTTTTAATGCATTAGGAATTCAATTCAATCTAGATTAGCCTTATGAATCTCAAAAGCTTTTAATGCGTTTTCCTTTTGATTTCGTAGATATTCAATCCAGATGATCTAAGCGAAGAAAATTTCGATTTGAGAATATTGTCTCCGAGATCTGTTGATGTCCACTCCGGCAGTGCAGTTTTCCACCAATCTTATAATTCTTGGGATTGTCGTGAACGAGATTGGGAAAAAGAGGGTAAGAAGGCCAAATTTATGGATGATCAGCAGCTGCCTTCAAAGAAAAGGAAGACAAATTACATCCAGTTGGAGCAGACTCAAAGCAGGATCAGTACCTCGTCGATGGACGATAATCTAGGTTCAGTTTCCTAACAATCTTATGATTCTTCGGATTGTTCTCGACAAGTTAGGAAAAAAGAGGGCAAGAATGCCAAATTTATGGACGATCAGCAGCTGCCTTCAAAGAAAAGGAAGACAAATTACATCCAGTTGGAGCAGACTCAAAATAGGATCAGTAACTCGTCTATGGATGATAACCTAGGTTCAGTTTTCCAACGATCGTATGATTCTTCGGATTGTTCTGGACAAGTTAGGAAAAAGGAGGGGAAAAATGCCCAATTTATGGATGATCAGCAACTTCCTTCAAAGAAAAGGAAGAGAAATTACTTCAAGTTGGACCAGACTCAGAATGGGATGACTCTAAATTTGTCTATGGATGCTGGCCTAATTTGTGACAARCCACCAAAGAAAAAGCATAATGCGTTGAAGAAGGGCTCCAACAGACAGACGGCGGATTGCGCCAAGGACAAGTTCTGAGGCATTCGTGGTAAAAAGTGAYGCAGAGCCCCTGCTYTACCTCCAAACTAGAGCTTTAACAGTTTCGGCCAAGCTCCCCTGTTCTCTAAGCTGGAACTGATATGGGAGGCCGTTTAGCCAGAAAAAAAAAATTGTGTCTAAAAGAAAATGAGTCCAGTGACATATATCCAAAAGATCTCAATTTCATATTGAATTTTTCATTCCTGTTGTTGAATTTTTCATTGTCCCCTCAAAAACAAACTCTTGACAACACCTACTAAATTTAGCAAATGTTGGAAGATTGGGGAAACATTAGCCATATTTCACTAATAAAATTGACAACACAACAATCCTAACTAATTCAGTTTTCAATTCCCTATATTTCTAGCAGTAGTGATCGCTATAGTGGATCATCTAGGTGTTAAAAGATATTTCTGTACATTCTGCATCATTGACTCTCCCATCTGAAGAGAAAGTTTGAACTTCCTGGTTCAGCATCATCGATTTTGCTGGGATTTGTAATTCTTCTTATGTAATCCATGAATTGTAGTAGGCAGGGAGATCTTTCCACTGGATACTTTTTGGTCATGGTAGCAGTGACCTTAGTGTCCAATGCCCGTTCATTGTGTTTCCATCTCTTCTTGGGTAACTGGTTAGTTCAAAAGTTTGACATTTTATCAACTGGTTCGTCATTAAATTTTAAGGATGAAAATTTATTTTAAAATATAGAAAATTTGAGTTAGAAAAAATGAAAATTGAGAATTTTTTTTGAAAAAAAACATAGAAAATTACCTCATAAACTAGACTTAACCCTTAAAAAAATTTCAACCTGTATATCTGCCCTCTCCTCATACCCTTCATCTCCTCATACCCTTCAGTTTCCTTCAATACGTGTTGTCTTGCTTGCTGCTGCTAAACTTCATAGGCGTGTTTCACAAAATCGTCTACATCTTAGTTAATTCTCANTTTCAACCTGTATATCTGCCCTCTCCTCATACCCTTCATCTCCTCATACCCTTCAGTTTCCTTCAATACGTGTTGTCTTGCTTGCTGCTGCTAAACTTCATAGGCGTGTTTCACAAAATCGTCTACATCTTAGTTAATTCTCACTTCTTCTAGTAAATTCAATATATCGACTACTCGTTTTGGGTTTTGATCGTAAACAATATGCATGTAGATTTACTCAGACCTCTTGATACTGGAATTATAAACAAATTCATCCTACGGTAAGACCAGATACCATTGCCTGGGGTTATCACCAGCCAGACTTTGCAGCAGGCTTCCCAAATTTTTGAACTTTCCATTTACTGCTTCTGTTTGATGGTCCATATGGGATGGTATGCTGAATTATATGGCTGCCTACTTTCCAATTTCTTCCACAGTGGTTTTGATTTTGGAATAGTAAACCCACAGCTACTTCATAGAAAAAAAAAAAGGGGTACAATTTGTTTTTTTTAAAGCTTTGAATTGAGGCATCTTAGAAAAGTGATCCATCACTAGAAAGACTGCTATTTTGTTTTAGGTTTGGGGCAAGTCCAATACTAAATCCATGGCCATATCAGAGCCATTTTGTTTTAGGTTTGGGGCATGTCCAATACTAAATCCATGGCCATATAAGAGTTATTCGTGGCAGCACTAATACCATTTGAGGTGGTATACTGAATTATGGTGCAGCCTATCCAATTTCTTTAACGGTTAGAAAGTGACTTAAAATTTAAATACAGAATTTTTAAACAAAAATTAACAGCTTGACTTGCATCATCTGTCTTCGTTTTCAACAATAGCGAACCATTTTAGAAGAGCGATGCATCATTACAAATATTAAATCATTTTCTCAGCCCCTATGCAAAATCCATAGACATATCAGTCTATTGCTTCACTCTATTGCTTTTAAGCTCTTTAGGTACCAAAGGTGCGCAAAAACATGTTTTTTTATTTTTTTATTTGTAATTTGACAAATTTTGCAAGCAAAAATAAATTCATCTATTATTTTTGTTAGAAAGTGTAATATTTTTCTAGTGGTCATATGTGTATATTTGATCGCTATATTAAACTCATGATTTATAATATTATGTTAAGAAAACTAGTGAAATTAACATGTGACATTATTTGGGTAACTAGAGACATTAGAGACTTGCTTTGTAACTTTTTCTATATAATGTGTTCAACAACACAGGTATTTCAATAGAGGACGAACATCTTCAGTAACCACTCACACAACGAGATCAAAGATCAACACACCAATGTTTTGACGTGGCAAAACCTCTACGGGGAAACATCCATGGCCCCAGCCAATGCGACCACTTGGAGCAGTTTATTAATGCAAAAGAAAAATATCACAGAGAGATTTTACAAGAGAGTTTCTCACAATCAATCATCGGCAAATGACACTCCATGCTCTTTAAATAGAGATCATGGACCAATCGGGTGTTATGCCACAGATCAATGTAGCCATTAATATCGAAGAGAATATGAACCGTCAGATCACTTTATGTCGGGAACATATCGTGACAGTCGGATTTCCTAACTACAAATGCATACTAATGCATACTAAAGAAACAC
>SNQJ01S0091872.1:14250-32168 GCA_010110895.2 Picea sitchensis | reverse complement strand
ATTTGTAAGGCCAAAAGGCATGACCAAAAATTCATAATGGCTTTCATGAGTTCAGAATGTTGTTTTGGGGATATCCGCTTCCTTTATTCTAATCTAATGATACCCTGAACGAAGATCCAAATTTGTGAAATAGATTGATCCATCTATTTCATTTAACAATTCATCAATGACGAGAATGGGAAAATTATCTTTAATAGTGATCTTGTTGAGATCTCTATAATATGGACACATATGCCATGAGCCATATTTCTTGAGTACCATTACCACCGATGCAGAGCAAGAACTTTGGCTAGGTCTAATAATTCCACCCTCTAACATTTCTTCAACCATACGCTCAATTTCACTCTTCTGGGAATAAGGGTATCTTTAAGGCTTGATGTTAGGAGGAACACTCCCAGGAATTAGGTGAATAGCATGATCATGATTTCGAGTGGGTGGAATACCTTTGGGAATATCTTCAAATACTTTGGAATGCTTATCAATGATCCCTTGGATATATAGAGGAATAGATGGCTTAGATGTTTGAACATCTAGTGAGCATAGTTGTGAAATTACACCTTGATGCCCCTTTTTTAATAATTTTTCCATGCCATTAGAGCTTATCACCTTACCGAGTTTCCCTGTGATACCCCTTAACTCAATTTCTTTTCCTTCCAATGAAAATTTCATGAAAAGTTCTTGAAAATTAAAAGCCATTATTCCTAATTATTGTAACCATTGGATTCGTAGTACGACATCAAAATTGCCCATGGGTATATCAATCATTGGACTATTCATTACATATTCCCCCATAGTAAGATTGATCTTATTTCATTTTCTTGAGCAATTGATAGTTCCTCCATCTCAAATCATTACTTGAAACTATGGCGCTGGATATACAAAGTAATTGAGATCTTTGGCTAATTTATAGTGAATAAAATTATGAGTACAACTAGAATCAATTAGTACTATTACCTTTTTATTTTTGATATATCCTTCGATCTTGAGGGTTTGAGGAGTGCTAATTCCAGCCAATGCATTACATGATATGATGGGAGTCAACTCTTTAAAAGAAATTGCTTCTATGTTTTCATATTGAGATGGTTCTTCTTCTTCTTCCTCTTCACAATCTATGTAGAATAATTTCTTCTCACCACACTTATGTCCCTTACTGTACTTGCTGTCACAATTAAAGAATACACATTTTTCTTTTCTTTCCTCCAATTGTTGAGGTTTCAACCTTGAAGGTTGAGGTGTTTTAGAATATGGAACATTATTCTCTCGATAGATGTTAGGAGTGGTCCTTCTAGTAGCCATATCCATATGTTTACTTTCAACATTTCTTGCCACCCTAAATGCATTCTCCAATGATTTGTTTCCCAAAGGCGAACCTCATGTTGAATGTTATCCTTTAAAGTTCCTATGAATACATAAATTAGGTGCTCATATGGAATATACGTTACCTTTATATTCAATATTTGGAAGTTCTCAATGTGCTCTACAACTGAACCCTTTTGCTTGAGATTTATCAATTGGCTAAAGAAGGTATTGCTCTTTGTATCCTCATAGTGTGCTATCATTTCTTTCGTGAACATTGTCCAAGTGATTGTTAGGGACCTGACCTCCCTAACCCCTCATGTAGGTAGAATAATATAATTCCATGTAATAAAGGCCAATATTAATAAGGCCTAGAAATACGAAAGAATAGATCAAATGTAAGAAGACCTAATAGAAGCTTCCGCTTCTAGAAGGATATTCCTCTAGATGGTTCTTTTGGATAGATAGATTTAGTATAAATAGAAGTAGAGGGTATGCGAAGTTTTGTCTTGGATATTATTGTAATAGAGCTCTGCTCTGCTGGAGGTTTCCGCCTCGAAGAGGCAAGTGAACATTGCTATTAGTAATCAAAGTTCTCTTTATGGTGTTATTATGGTATTATTCACATGTTATTGTGGTATTGCTCTCGTTATATCATTGTTTCTCTGCCATTTCTAGATAATTATTAATGTTTTGCATACTATTTTATAACTGGAATACTACAATTGGTATCAGAGAACCTTCCTCGATAGAAAATTGTGGGTTAATTTTTTTTCAAGGTAGAGACGTATTCCAACGTCTTAAAAATACAAGGATCTATCGTTACGTGCATAAACCCGCGGTTGGGGATTCATACATGCAAACAATACAAGTGGTACTTAAGTGCATATCTGTTGGTCACCCTTGTAACCCTTGTTGGTACCCATGCGAGTGGTAGAAAATCAAACAACACATGTATACGGATCAACCTAGATCTTTTGAAGCCCTCCATAGATAAACAGATCGACTGCCTGACTGCTATAGTGCCACCAAGAACAACACTCGGGAAGATACTCTCTAGTACCTGGGTAGTCGGGTAGTACGGCTAAGGGCACGATTTAGCCTCCTTATTTCATTGCTTGAGATATTGGGCCAAGTACTACTGTTGGAACCCGCACATATATCAGAGAGCTATAGCACAAGGAAAACCCTTTGTCTATAGAATCCTTGAATACCCTAACCCTTGGGATGAAAATAAAAAAAGAACAGACAAGATCTATTTCCGCACAATTGTGTCTTCTGCATTCGGGTTGCGAAATTACTACACATTTCTTCTTGTTAATCATTTGAGAACTTCTTCACTTTAGTATTATTCAAGCCAGAGTATAACTCTGCAGGAGTTAAAAAAAAGGTATAGTGGTCCCGCTGGCACACTTATTTGGGACCTATCCCACAAGGTTCCTCTCTTCGCCTTGATTCCAATGATACCTATCATTCTTCACAAAAAAAAAATTGACGATCCGATGATCTGGATGGATCTAGGGAACATCACAGAAATTTCAGAAGCGTCCCAGAATGCATAGAAGAAACCCAGGATGCTCAAAATGGCTTCAGCAGACAACAAAAGGGAAAAAATCAAAGTTCCCAAAATTCAATTAAAATGGCATGATCACGAAGAGAACGTTGAAAGATTTCCAACGACGCAAACAACTTGTCAAGAAGTTTCTTGTCAACCCAGCCCAGTCAGCAGGGATGAGTCACCATCCATACTGGTGACGTCAACATCAGTACGGATGACGTCAACATCCATACAACCTATGTGGAAAGAATAGAGAGTGACATGTGTCATGATGACATCATCATTCCACGTGGCAACAACAGAGGCTACCACGTGTCACTCGAATTTGGCCTTTTCAAGGCACCACGTGGATGAGTAAAAATGTGCCACGTGGCACACCCAGGTGACGCCAGATGGCACCATCCAGAAGGTGCCACATGTCCAAGATGATGTGGAGATGACATCATCATGTAAGGGTGGAAGAATAAATGGATTCCACGTGGCCCAATAGGGAGGCTCCATGTGGCACCCCTGAAAAGCACAAGGAGGCTCAGCGGTCGAATTTTGAAAAAAACAATATAATAATATATCGCCAAATCTGGCAGTGGTTCCGCCAAATTGGCAGCATATTCCACTAGTCACCATAAATAGTCCTCTCCAAATATGCCACCAAAAATACTTAGCAGATCTACCATTTTGGGGGTATATGCCAAACCCTCCACCATATTTGGTAGTCATCCGCCAAATTTAACTGCCGCTAAAACTGCCCACTATATTTAGAGAGCACGCCAAAATTGTTTTAATGGTTCGCCAAAATGGGGAGGCCAGTGGAATTCGACCTCAAGACCTCTACCAACTAAGTTATTAACTTATCCTCCACTAACTGTTCCACCAACGGTGGCACTTATTGCATGATCGCTGAAAAATATTATTTAAAGGGAGATTTGGCCAAAGTTTGAGATAGGCAGAACACACCCACGCACGGAGCACGAGAGAGGAGATGAGTGTGCTCGTACGACATGGTATGGACTGTATGGCATGGTACAGATTCGTATGGACAGTATGACCTGGTATGGAATTGGCACGCAAACCGAGGTAAGGTTATCTCTTGGGTCCTAAAGTGCCAAACTTGGATAGAGCCATGGAGGCAGCCATTTTTAGGTAAAATGACGCCACGAACATAGTGGTGGTGTTAGTTTTTTGATCTGAGAAAAAATTCAGTAGCTTAATTCTAGAATGAGTCATTTATTGCAGAGGCAGTGGCACAGTAACCGAGGAAGAGGTGTCTCTTGGGCTTGAAAGTGTCTGAATCGGATGGAGATGATTTGACAGTCATTTTTGGGTAATTCAACGACGCGAATTCCATAATGAGGTCTGATTTTGTAGAAGAGCTTCAGATAAGTATGCTAAGCTATGAATAAGCCAATGTAAGCATGCTTTTCATTATGTTGTTTTGTCATTAAATGTTGCAGCATAGCATGCATGTTATAGGTCTGAAGAAGCAGAGAGAGGCTGCAGCAAGGCAGCAAGATCAACTTATTCCTTCTATCTATTCTTGTATTCTGTTCTTTCACATCAAATCAATCAGTTATATGTGACAGAGAAATTGTGGCACTTGCATGACAAGTGGCCAATAAAGAAGTTTTGATTCTCGTGGTTTCGAGATATTTTTTATGGGCTGCATATTTGTGCTTGGATTTGAGCAGCAGATCTAAGGATTTTTATGGCTCCATGTTGATGGGGGTCATATTTTATTATTTATCTTTTTATGTATTGAGTATGTGGGAATGATGTCCATGTCAGCATCATGGATGCCTCATAAGTAGAACTTGTGAAGTTGCATACATTCCTGATCACATTCTGATCTCTTGTTGCGGTCACTGAAAAGGGAATTTGGCCTTACAACTTGTAAAAGAGAGACATCATTACAACGAGAAGAATAAACCAGTCAAGCTTTGGAGCATGACACGGAGAGGAAATTTTAAGCATGGAAATTTATTTTAAAATGTAGAAACCTTGGCAAATCTTTTGAATCCTTCATATGCCAACTACAAAATGTTTGGCGATATTTTTGTAAAAGTATTCAAATTTATAAGGATTTTATATAGTTTGTATGAAATTTTAGCGATTTTTAAGGTAAAATAATTTCATCCTAAAGAATTTGGGAGAATCATTTTTAGAATAGAGAATCTTTTTTTGGGAAAACCCTTGGAAAAATAGCCCATGAGCGAAATTTAGCCCCTAAAATCATCCCTAAAGCCAACATCGGGTGAACTCCGTTATCAAGAGAAGTGTCATATCCATTATGTGTATTGTGTTCTTATGTTGTTTTTTCCATGAATTTCCACACATAGGATGTTAAATACAAGCATGCCATATCACACATAAGGAAAACTAGATGTTTTCGTTCACTTCCAATTCAATCACATAAGGCTTCAACTTTACCTTTAATTTCATATCGCTCAAGTAAAACGATCTAGAACTAACCCTTTTGAAGGAGTGACATAAATAAAATTATTGGAAACTTATCACTCATGGGTTCAGATCATGTGGTATCAAAGAAGGCTTGATATGGATTGCAGGTTTTGAAGCAAAGGATGACAAGGTCACCAAATCAATCGTGGTTCGATGAGATTCAAGAGCTCAACCAAATGCTTCAAGCTGAGAATGTTGGATTGAAGACATTGGTGCATGTTGCAGAAGAAGAGAACCAAATGTTGCAAGAGCAGTTGCAAACCATGAAGATGCAGATAGAGGAAGGCTCTACGAATGAGACGATGATAAGACCATCTTGTGACCATGGAAACTTCATCGGTTATGGGTGCGAACATGACAGTGCAAATGCATGCACACTTTTTCAAGCAAATGAAGATGAACTACATGCATCCATAAACCAAGGAGGATTCCTATAAGCATATTCCACCAATCCTTCTCACCAGGAACAACTGGACACATCTCAAGAAGCAGACCAAGGTTCTGAATTTGAGGTGGAGGTAAATAAAGCATGTGTAGTTCCTTTCTTGATTAATGCGGATGATTCTTTTGAAATCCTTGAACAACATGCTTCTTTCATCGGCTTAAAGTTGATGAGAAAAATGGGATATGGAGGAGGAGGCCTTGGAACCAATGTCCAAGGTATTGTGGATCCCATCAAGGTAGTGGTTTGGCCTCGATATGATGGGATAGGCTATGTCCCAAAGGATGTTCGAGAAATCTCCAAAACCATTCCGGAAGAAGACCTTAGGATAGTCACTGAGACTTCGGAGGTCAACAATTCATCAAGAGATGAAATTGATTCGGTGCAGGCCAAGAGCAAAACTTCTCATGATAGAGGATTTGAGACATCTCCAGGGAGAGATGAGCATCACAATGACAGAGTTGATATCAACTGTTCTTTCCAGTCCGACTCCATAGGAAACTCACCGAGGTATAGGAAATCTCGAAACTCTAAAATTCCATTTGATTATAAGCATGTTAATCATATAAAGAATAGATTTTGGCATCCAAGACCATGCACATTTTGTGGATTGAGTAACCATGTAGTGTCCTAGTGTTGGAAGAGAAAATCCTTGTGCAGGAAGGTTATAGCAACCAGGAGAAGGACGAGGATGGAAGATTGTTTTCCACACACAGAAAAGAGCAGGAGGAATGCACCTCTGAAGGAGAAAGGCTATTGCAGCCATTGTAGTAGAGATGGGCATCATGAGGCCACTTTTTGGGCCTTACATCCAAATCTACGTCCAAAGAGGGACAAGAAGAGTAGGAGGACACCTTCGAGGGAGACAACCAGTTAGGCAGTGCGGCAGAAAAATCCGCCACTAGGAGAAGACCAACTACCAGAGAAAGGATAGCTCGGTAAGAGGACATGTTCGGCAAAATGGTTGAGCAAATGGGGAAAATCCTTTTGAGTTAGTCGAGAGTGGCCATATTTTGTAAATCTCATGTTTCGATTCAGAACCTATAGAAGGGTATTGTGTAAAAGTGATAGTTGTTTATATCACTTATTTTTAAGGCACATGTTGATATTGTTAGGCCTTGTGAGGTAGTTTGGGTAAGGGTTTCTTATTGTAAGTCCAATGGACATGAAACTTAATGTTATGAATTTTGGGGACCAAAAGTCCTTTCAATTGGGAGGCGTGATCTGGATGGATATATGGATCATCACATAAGTTTCAGAAGTGTCCCAGAATGCATAGAAGCAACCGAGGACGCTCATAATGGCTTCAACAAACATCAAAAGGGAAAAAATAAAAGTTCCCAAAATTCAAATAAAATGACATTATCGCGAAGAGCGCTTCACAATATTTCGAACAACGCAAACGACTCGTCAAACAAAGTTACGGAACAAAATATATAAGCAGTCAAATTTTTGGTCAACCCAGCCCAGTCAGTAGGGATGAGTCAGCATCTGTACAACCTACATGGAAAGTACATAGAGTGACATGTGTCATGATTACGTTAGCATTCCATGTGGCAACACCATATGCTTCCATGTGTCACTCTAATTTGGCCTTTTCAGGGCACCATGTGGACGAGTAAAAATGTGCCACATGGCACCCCCAGGTGATGCCACGTGGCACCACCCAGAAGGTGAAACATGTCTAGGATTAAATGGATATGATTTCATCATGTATGAGTGGATGAATAAATGGATTCTATGTGGCCCAATAGGGAGGCACCATGTGGCACCCCCAAAAAGCACAAGAAGGCTCAGTGACCAAATTTTGAAAAAAAAGTATATATATAATAATATATCGCCAAATTTGGCGGTGGTTCTGCCAGACTGGAGGCATATTACATCGGCCTCCATAAATAGTCCCCTCCAAATATTCCAAAAAAAATAGTTAGTGGTTCCACCATTTTGGGGGTATATGCCAAACGCTCTGCCATATTTGGTAGTCGTCCGCCAAATTTAACTGCCGCCAAAATTGCCCGCTATATTTACAGAGCGCACCAAAATTGCCTTAACGGGTCACCAAAATGGGAAGGACCATGGGATTCAACCGTGGGACCTCCGCCAACTAATTTCCTAACTTAACCTCCACTAACTATTCCGCCAATGGTGGCACTTATTTCATAACCGCTGAAAAATATTATTTAAAGGGAGATTTGACCAGAGTTTGAGACAGGCAAAACACACCAGTGCATGGAGCATGAGAGAGGATTTGAGCACACCTGTACGTCCTGGTATGGACTATACGGACTGGTGCAAAATTGGCACGCAAATTGAGGCAATGTTTCCTCTTGGGTCCGAAAGTGCCAGACTCAGATCGAGGCGTGGAGACAGACATTTTTAGGTAAAATGATGCCATGAACACAGTGGTGGTGTTATTTTTATGATCTAAGAAAAAATTCACCATATTAATTCCATAATGAGTCATTTATTGCAGAGGTAGTGGCATGGTAATCGAGGCAAAGGTGTCTCTTGGGCCTAAAAGTGTCCAACTCGGATGGAGACGATTTGATAGTGATTTTTGGGTAATTCGATGACGTGAATTCAATGAAGAGGTTTGTTTTTGCAGAAGAGCTTCAGATAAGCAAGCTAAGATATGGAGAAGCCAATGTAAGCATGCTTTTCATTATGTTGTTTTGTCATTAAATGTTGCAGCATAGCATGCGTGTTATAGGTCTGAAGGAGTAGAGAGAGGATGCAACAAGGCAACAAGATTAGGTTATTCCTTGTATCTATTATTTTATTCTTTTCTTTCACATCAAATCAATCAATTATATGTGACAGAGAAATTGTGGCACTTGCATGAAAAGTGGCCAATGAAGCAGTTCTGATTCTCGTGGTTTCAGGATCTTTTGTATGGGCTTAATATTTGTTCTTGGATTTGAGTAGTAGATATAAGTATTTTTATGGCTCCATTTCGATGGGGGTCATATTTTATTCTTCATCTTTTTATGTATTGAGTATGTGGGAATGATGTCCATGTCAACATCATGGATGCCTCGTGAGTAGAACTTGTGAAGTTGTATACATTCCTGATCACATTCCAATCTCTTGTTGTCGTCACCGAAAAGGGACTTTGGCCTTACAATTTGTAAAGGAGAGACATCATTACAACGAGGAGAATAAAGTAGTCAAGCTTTGGAGGATGGCCCGGAGAGGTAGCCCACATCGGGTGAACTCTGTTATCAAGGGAAGTGTCATATCCATTATGTGTATTGTGTTATTATGTTGTTTTTTACATGAATTTCCACACATAGGATGTTAAATACAAGCATGACATATCCCACATAAGGAAAACTAGAGGGTTTCATTCACTTCTAATTCAAGCAAATAAGGATTCAAATTTACCTTTAGTTGCATATCGCTCAATTAAAACGATCTATAAATGACCCTTTTGAAGGAGTGACATAAATAACCAATTATTGGAAACTTATCGCTCTTGGGTTCAGATCACCCGACCCTTCCTCAACACCCTTATTTGGAAACTATCCCATTGGATTCTCCTTTTCTCCCTGATGGCAGTGGTACCTATCATTTGACACCCTTCTACGCAGTGGTCCCACCCACCCCTCCATAACCCTTTTGTTTCCCCTATACCATTTTCTTGCCCATTTTCCCAAATGGCTACCACTAGAGCCCAAGAACTCAATATCTTGATTGGTGACAACCACTAGAACCAAGAAGACATCAACGCTATCAATGCCAACCTTAGCACAATCAATTCAAATATTGTGATCCTCAAGGAACCATGTTCATACATCAAAGACCTCAAAGAACACTTCTCGGGTTGTTCCCATAACCCCTCCTCTTCTGAACAACCCTCTTATCAGGATGACCATGACTCTTCCCATTACCAAGGTCCTCATACTAACGATATTTTTGAGACCTCCACCCTACCAGGACTGAGGTGAAAAAAATTGATGGATCATATCCCACCATCTGGGTCACCCAAATGGAACATTATTTATCTTTGCATGGCATTACTGATGATTTATCCAATCTTCATTATGGTGTCCCCCATTTGGATCTAGAATGCTGGCAATGGTGGCAATGGAAAAAAAAGGCACGCCAAGGGTATCTTGCTTGGACACAGTTTGTGGTCGAACTTTATGACCACTTTGACTCTGACACCCACCATTTAGGCCATTTGACCAAGTTAAAGCAGTCTGGGAGAGTGGAAGACTTTATTGCCGCATTTGACCACTTGGATTTCAGAACGGAGGGCATGTTGGATGATTTCTTTAGGGAATGATTTATAAGTGGTCTCAAAGATGAAATTTGTTCCCATGTTCTCATGGAACACCCCCAGAATTGGTTGGAAGCTACTCAATGAGCCAAGGAAGCCCAACAGATTGCCTCCTCCCAAACCCGCAAACCCTCCTTTCCTCCTCTCCCTAAACCCACAAATTTTTCCCCTCCTACCACTCCCCTCAAGATCCAAAAATTAAACATGGCCGAAATGGTTGAACATCAACTCAAGGTTCTTTTTTATAATTGTGATGACAAATAATTTCTCGAGCACAAGTGTAAGGAACAAAATATTTTTATGGCTATCACTGAGGATCTTTCTAAAGATGATGTTGTTGTTCCACCTGCAGAGGAACTACCACCACCATCTAACCTCACCCAACCCTCTGACCCACCCGATGTTGACCCAGTGATTTCACTTAATGCCCTCACTGGATTTTCTTCTCCCCAGACTCTCAGATTAATTGGTTGAATAAAAAATAGGGAATTCATTATCCTTGTGGACAATGGTAGCACCCATAACTTTATTCATCGCTGCATTTCCCAAGAAGTCAATTGTTACATCTATGCTGTCAATAATGCTCAAATCATCATTGCCAATGGTGGTTCCATGAAATGTGGGGGACGATGTGAAAATGTGTGCCTCCAAATTGGTCAGTATCACCTGAAATCCCATATGTTTTCTATAGACATGGGAGGTTGTGACATTGTTATTGGTGTCGAATGGTTATGCACTTTAGGCCCCATTCTCATGGATTTTAAGGACTGAACCATGCAATTCCATCAAGAGGGAAAATAGTATAAGTTCCAAGGAATCACAACAGGCTCCCCTGATATCATCAGTTCCCATCACATGGAAAAGCTCCTCAAAAAAGGTCATTCAGGAATTATAGCCCAACTCCCCTCTATTAATATTGTTGAGACACCTTATGTGCATCCCGACCTCCAATATATCCTATCCCACCACAAAGTTGTTTTTAACACCCCTCAAGAACTTCCCCCTTCCTGTGGAGTCCATGGTCATTCCATCCCTCTCATCCTAGGAAGTCTTCCTCCCAATGTTCAGCCTTATCGCCATCCCTTAGTCCAGAAGAATGAAATTGAGAAAAATGTTAATGAATTACTAGAAGATGGTGTTATACATCTCAGTACTATCCCCTACTCTTCCCCTGTGGTCATGGTACTCAAGAAAGAAGGTACTTGGCACATGTGTCCTGATTTTTGAGCCCTTAACAAAATCACAATCAAAGACAAATTCCCCATTCCAGTCATTGGTGACCTCTTGGATGAATTGAGTGGTGCTCAGTAGTTTACCAAATTGGATCTACGTTCTGGCTACCACCAGATCCGTATGAAAGATGAAGACATTCCCAAGACGAAATTTCTCACTCATGAGGGTCATTATGAATTCTTGGTAATTCCCTTTGGATTGTGTAATGTTCCTTTCACTTTCCAAAGTCTTATGAATCACGTCTTCCATCCATTTCTTCATCATTCTGTCTTATTCTTCTTTGATGATATTCTCATATATAGTAAAACTTGGTCATCCCATCTCTCCCATGTGAATCAAGTTTTCCATCTACTCTCTAAGAAACAATTTTTTCTCAAACAATATAAATGTGCCTTTGGTGCCTTCGAAGTGGAATACCTGGGTCATATTTTCGACAAGGATGGTGTCCGAGTGGATCCTAATAAAATTGAATCAATGCAATATTTTCTTTTCCCTAAAACTCTTAAGATCTTGCGTGCTTTTCTAGGTTTAACAGGCTATTATAGGAAGTTTGTTCAAAATTATGGAAAGATTGCAACTCCTCTCACTTCCCTCCTTAAAAAGAATGCTTTCACTTGGTCTTCAGTTGTAGATCATGCCTTCCAAGCCTTAAAATATGTTATGTTCTTGACTCCTATCCTAAAACTCCCATACTTTACAAAGAAATTCGTATTGGAATGTTATGCTTCAGGAAAAGGAATTGGAGTCTTCCTCATGCAAGATGACAGGCCCTTGGAATTCACTAGAAAACAAATTTTAGAGCAACATTTGGGCCAATTTATTTATGAAAAGGAAATTCTATATATTTTGCATGTTGTGGATCTCTAGCATCCTTATTTATTGGGTCAACGATTCCAAATAAAAATTGATCATCAGAGTCTCAAGTATTTCTCGAAACAACGAATTTCATCCCCAACGCAGCAAAAGTGGGTGACTAAGCTACTTGGTTATGATTATGAGATCATTTACAAGAAGGAAAAGGAATATGTAGTGGTTGATGCTCTTTCCAAGAAATTTGAAGAAGATGGGTCCCTTTTCTCCCTCTCCTTCATTATACCATATTGGCTCCAAGTTGTTCATCAGGAATGGTTGCAAGACCCCAAAATTTCTAGCCTGCTCCAACAATTGCAACACAATTCTTCAGTTTCGCCAGGGTACTCTTGGCATAATGAAGAGCTTTGCTACAAAGGTCGTTTCTATTTATGCAAGAAATCCCAAATTAAATCCACAGTGCTTTCTAAACTTCATGCCTTACCCATAGAAGGGCATTCAGGATTTACTAAAACCTATGAATGGGTCAAATGTTCTTTTTTCTGGAAAGGTATGAAACAAGACGTCCACACCTTTGTGGTTGAATGTGAGGTCTGTCAATGCAACAAGGGAGAAACGTTCAAATCTTCAGGCACACTCCAACTACTTCTGATGCCCCCTACTATTTGGCGAGATATTTATATGGAATTCATTGTCGGCTTACCTAAATCGAGCAATAAGTCGGTGATCATGGTGTTTGTCGATCTTCTCTCCAAATATTCTCATTTTTGTGTTCTTCAACACCCATTCACAACCGCCACAATGGCTCAAATATTAGGGATAATATATTCAAGCTTAATGGCATGCCTAATTCTATTTTCTCTAACATAGATCCCACTTCCAACAACATTTTTTGGCAAGAGTTGTTCAAGCTACATGGAACCCAATTGTATCTCAGCACTTTCTATCACCCCCATACGGATGGCCAGACTGAAGTTGCCAACAATTGTTTGGAAACATATTTGCGGTGTTTTTCATATAAGAGGAAACATCAGTGGGCTCAATAGTTACCCCTAGCTGAATGGTGTTACAACACATCTTAACATACATCTACTTGCATGAATACTTTTGAAACAGTTTATGCCCAAAATCCCCCATGAGTTCTTTCCTATATGCCAGGGGTCTCCAAGGTTCAGGAGTTTGACACCACTCTTACAGTCCGGGAAGCTATTCTTTGTGCCCTCAAAGAAAATTTGGTCATGGCTCAGAATCACATGAAGAAACAAGAAAGTAAAGATCGATCAGAACGCCATTTTGTTGAAGGGGACCAGGTATTTATTCGACTGCAACCTTATAAGCAGACTTTACTCAAAGATCAACATTGTCAAAAAATTGTGCCCAAACTTTATGGTCCTTATACAGTTCTCAAGCATGTGGGATCGATGGCCTATTAGTTATCTCTACCCAGTCAATCGAAGCTCCATCCAATTTTTCATGTTTCATGCTTAAAGAAGGTGATTGGAACTAAGTTCCAAATTGAAAGTAGAGTTCCTAAGTTGGATGAAAAAGGTTCCATATGGTTGTAGCCACAAGAAGTATTGGCCCAGAGAGAGTGTCATCTCCATCAGTGCACCATCTAGGAAGTGTTATTCCAATGGAAATATACACCTCTAGAAGATGTCGCATGGGAGCCAACCAAGATTCTACAACAATTCCCTCATCTGAAGCGTTGAGGACAAGGATGTTTTTCAAGAGGGAGGGCATGTTAGGGACCTAACCTCTCTAACCCCTCACGTAGGTAGAATAATATAATTCCATGTAATAAAGGTCAATATTAATAAGGCCTAGAAATAAGGAAGAATAAATCAAATGTAAGAAGACCTAATAGAATCTTCCACTTCTAGAAGGATCTTCCTTGATCCAGATTATTTTCGACATGAAATGAGAGTGGAGATATAATAAAGCAATGTACAGAGATATCTAGGATATACAATAATATAACAGAAATGTATCAGAGATGAAACCATAAACATGGAGATACATTAATACACAATTTTCTATTAATGAGAGAAAATGTATAAAGACTGTAAAAATACAGAGTGAAAGACTCGCTAGAATGGTGGCAACTTATCTCTGAGAAGAGATGTGTCTTCTAGTCACATTCGCAAGAAGATGATTTTACAATGAGGCTCAAAAGGGATTTTTATCATAAAGAAAATCCAAAATCCTAACCCCGGAAGATGAAAAGCCCATAGTTTTGTGGACCTCGTTTCGGGTATTTTTGGGTCACACAATAGCTCATTTGAAATGTATCGCAAAGGAGATTCATTTAGGGTGCTCCATTAGAGCCTTTGTATATCATTGAGCAGATCGATCCCAAAAAACCTTCATTTAGGCCCTCAAAATGGCCCCGAAAGTTAAAAACTGCTAAAAATAGTAAATTAGCAAAATCGCCAGAAAATTGTTTTGAGCCAGTTGGAAAAGGTGGGTGGCCACCGATATCCACCTGGATCAATCCTCCCTCCTTGGGAAGCAATGGTCTCCATTTCCTTCAGTACCCGAGGGAGATGGAAAATCATTTTTTGAATCTGCATCTTGATGAGATGCTTTCTTTGTTGGAGAAGTTGCACTGCTTAGCTTGTTGAAGGTTGTCACGAACATGTGGTTGGAAGGATTGGAACTTTTTAACCAGTCTGGCTACATGATATTCCTATGCATAGAATCAATCTTTACACTTTGTTTCAATCTTGTCGACCTTCTTCTATTGGATAGAAGGTGCTTGGGCCGAGGCTGTAGTGGTTACAATATCCTTATGTTCACATTTTGAACAGATTGTGAAGAAGTTGAATTTTGTAGTATGAGATGCTACCTTGAGTCACTATTTAGGTGGAACAGTATTCGTAACTACCTCTGGTATTCTGTAGAGATGACCCCTCAGAGAAACAATGACATTACAAGGTCGAGACTCATAAACAACATGGCGCTTCCACATATATGGTTATCCCACGAGAAAATCACAAACATCCAGTGGGGCAACATCACATAATACCTCATCCTTGAAGGGTTGCATGTCATATGAAAATTGGCACTGTTGGCTGACATAGAGATCCCGTCCGTGGCGAAGCCACCCGATGTTGTATGGTTGCGGGTGTGGTTTTGTCGACAATCCCAACTATTTGACGACCTCTGTTGAGATGAGGTTCTTCTGGCTTCCGCTATCAACAATAAAATGCAACGGGGTCCCATTCACCCATATCTATGAATGAAAAAGGTTCTCCCCCTCTTCAGGATCTGTTGGTTCTTCTGGTTGAATTATTACGTGTAACATACCTAGCCACCCACAGGCCGGGGTACGCTACCTTCAATCTCTCCCTTGGAATTATTTCTCTTACCGATACCTTTTCATTAATTAAGGATGCATAAAAGAAAAGACTTTAACGACATGCACAATAGTAAAAACCAAGCATGCATAGTCTAAAGATTCAATTAAACAATAATTAAATATACAACAGAAATAACATTCAAATACATGTAAATGATACCATAATAGACAACACTTATATTTATGAAATATGACACCAACTGGATGCAGACCAAGGACGTTCCACCCAACTGTAGACAATAATGCTCCAAAACTCAACAACAGTGTCACCCTCGAGCCAGGTCTATGAATCCACAAGGATGGTTCCAGAGTGTACTTGGCTTCCCAAACCAGTCAGCACTCATAGGTTTCCCAAACCAGTCAGCTCTCAAGCTCTCACAGGCTTCCCATCTCTCACAACAATCCTAGTACCCAACCCTCTTCTACCCATATTGCACCACCCAAGAGAACAAACCTCCACCCTTCTCTTCCACGTAGTCCCTCAGGAATTCCTTCTCCTTATTCGGGCTCCAACACAACTGTTCTAGAATCTCAATGCTGGAACTCTGAGGACTCACAACTATGAGAAACGCTAGACACTGACCAACGCATCTCAAACATGCGGCCTCAAGTCACAACTGGATCACACCAACGACCACTACAACCAACTATATCGTGGCTAGTCTTTAGTAGTTCGGATCCCTTCCCGAGCCAAGACGTAGGCGCAGGTGAGGATGGATCAATGAATGGGTAAGTGGGCGCATTAAAATGCATGGATGAAAGTGTGTGAGGGAACTGAAGGAATCGTACATGAAATCAATGAACAAGCCATCAGTCGAACCCCCCCATCAGACCAAAGGCAGGTTTAAGTAACCTCGTGGGGAAATCAAGAACCTCTTGGCCTTCCCTAATAAGATCACATAACTGATCCCCTCCCTTCGACAAAAATGGTAATTAATAATAGGAATAAACACTTATCCCCTCAAGCCCCCTCTCTTGTGGAATCATAGCCCCCTATATTTCTAGTCCTTTTATGTCTAGCAGACAACGAAGTGTTTATTATTAATATTGATCAAAACATTACATGTCTTGGGTACACTGGATTTTTAATAATTGTTTGGGCACTCTGGCCTCTCAACATTGTAACAATATATTATTTAAAAATGGGGGTTCATAACCTGGGGTGTTACATCCCCTCCCTCGTATTTTGGGCATTGTTCTCAGTGCATATACAAAATAGAGATCAAAATCTCAAATTTATTCAAAAAGATGCAGGTACTCTGCCCGCACAACATTTTCATGCTCCTAGGTAGCATCTTCAGGACCGTAGTAGGTCCACTGAACTTTTACCTACTCTATAAATAGATTCCAAAGCATTTTGACTTTTCTGTCCAATACCCACACTGGCTGAACCTGAAAATCTCCCTCTGTCTCTACCTAAATCAGATGCCAATCAATAACATGATTAGGATCATGTACATATTTCTTTAGTAAAGATACATGAAATACATTATGCACATTTATGGAAGCAGGCAATGTAAGCATGTATGCAAATGGCCCTATTCTGTTCAATATTTTAAATGGACCACATAATCTGGCTGCCAGCTTTTTACAACTACCCAATTTCAAAGATCTTTTCTTGGGATTCAATTTCAAAATTAAATGCTCCCCTACTTTAAATTCTCTAGCTGTCCCGTTCTTATCCGCATAAACTTTATGTCTATCATGAGATTCCTTTAAATTATGCTTGATCTTAACCACCTGGTCTTCCATGTCCTTCAACAACTCTGGCCCAAGTACAACTCTATCTGTTGGGTTGTCCCAACTTACTAGAGTATTGCATTTCCTACTATACAAGGCTTCAAATGGGCTCATTCTCAATGAAGCTTGATACCCATTATTAGATGAAAACTCAACCAAGTGTAAGTAATCTTCCCACTTAGATGGATTATCCATCACATACATTCTCATCATGTCTTCAATTATTCAACTAACCCTCTCTATTTTTCCATATGTCTAGGGATGATATGTTGTACTAAAGTTTAGGTTTGCACCAAATCCTTTAAACAATTCCCTCCAAAAGTTGGAGGTAAAATTTGTATCTCTGTCCAAGACAATTGTCCTAGGTATCCCATGCAACCTAGCAATTTCCTTCAAGAAAATTTCTGCAATATTAGCTATTCTGTGTGTTGTCTTCACAGGCACAAAATGAGAAGCCTTTGTTAAATTGTCAACCACCACCATGATTGAATCATGTTTCTTATTCGTTCTGGGTAATCCTGTGATGAAATCCATGGTGATCACTTCCCATTTCTTCTCTGGGATCAGAAATGGCTGCAGTAAACCTGCTAGGTGCCTATGCTCATCCTTCACCTTCTGCCATTCCATACATTGAGCGATGTTATCAACAACATCCTCATTCATTCCCAACCAAAATAACTAGCTTCTTAATACTGTAATTGTTTTATGGTAACCGAGCTATCCAACATAAGGAACATCATGC
>SNQJ01S0091872.1:0-14240 GCA_010110895.2 Picea sitchensis | reverse complement strand
AATTTCATTTGGGTCAACAATATTTAACACAGGTGCACTAGTAAGTAATTCCTTCAACAAATTAAAATTCTTTTCACACTTGTGATCCAGGTGGATATCGGTGGCCATCCATCTTTTCCAACTGGCTCAAAATAGTTTTTTGACAATTTTGGCAATTTACTATTTTTAGAAGTTTTAACTTCCATGGCCATTTTGAGGGCCTAAATGAAGGTTTTTTAGGGTCGATATTCCCAATGATATCCAAATGCATGATTGATCCCCCAAAATGAATCTCCTCGATGATACCTTTCCAACGGGCTATCATACGCCTAAAACGAATATCGTGTGCAAAAGTTACGACCTCGGGAAGTTGATGTACTAACTTACCCAAACAGGGCCCACATGACTTTTGGCGCTTCATCTCCTAGGGTTAGGTTTTTGGATGTATAGGGTTTTTGGAATTCTTGTTTATTGTAAAAAATGCCTTCAAAGCCTCATTGTAATCATATTTTTGCAAATGAGCGCATCCGTCACATCTCTTCTCAGAGATAAGCTGCCAACAATCCAACAAGCTTGTTTCTGCTGCATTTTACAGTTTCAGCTTATTTCCTTATTGAATAGAAAACCAGTTTCACTGTATCTCTATTATTTTGTGTTAAGAACCTATTAATAATCTGTAGTCATTTCGTTCTACTCATAAAATACGGATCAGTGGTATCAGAGTGGTCTGCTCCTTGTCGTCTTAATGCATGTCCCCAACGAGGTCGGAGTACAATGAGTTGGGTCTCGAGCTTGTTTCTCTTGAGGAAAAAATATCTCGCACACCCAAGCGACCTCTCATGGCAGGAGAAAATAAATATGACGGGATATGATATCCTTTCAAACTATTGATTGAGGAAGCCCTCACGCAACAAAGGAATGATATGATGGATAGTTTCGTGCAAATCCTTCGGCGGCTACCAACATGCGACGCATCTTCTTCAAGTGGAGGTGCCACCCCCTTCAAGGTACAAATAAACTTCGATATTCCTATATTTGAAGTTCATATAGATGCAGATGCTGTAGAAAAGTGGTTGAATCTACTAGAAGGGTATTTTTTTGTCCATAACTTTTCGAATAGAGAAAAGATTACTTTTGCACTCCTCAAAGTCGTTCCCCATGTCAAATATTGGTGGGAAACTTTCTACGAGAAAAAGGAAACTAAGGAACCCTCATTATTTATAGTCATGACCACCTAGGATTCCTTCAAGGATGCTATTAAGGAACAATACTACCTTGTTAGAAGTTATGACAACTTGTATACCAAATGGACCACACTGCGGTAAGAAAGAGACCAAGCAGTGCCAAATTTCACGAATATATTTCATACCTTGCACACCAAGATGGGTATCAAAGATTCGAAGCGACATCTGGTGCTCAAGTATTGCGGCTCTTTGCATAGATACATCCAGACCGAAATGGAACTTTTGGACATCTCATCCTTGGGTGCAGCCTACCGATATGCCATCAAAATCGAGTAGAAGCTCAAACAAAAGATGTGATAATTTGGGCCTGGGAACCCCTCACAAAAAAAGCCAGGAAAGGGAAGCCCCAACCCATAGAAAAAAGAACTGAGCAAAGATGGACAGTATGAGGAAAACCAGTCCAAGTCGCAAGCAAAGAAGGACACTGGAAAGACAAAGAAAGATACCGGGAAGTGGTGCGACTTCCATAAGATCCCTTGGCATAACACTACTGACTTCCACTCAAAGCATTTGCTGGTGGCCAAAGTGAAAGCCTCTAAATCAGATGCGGGTATAGAATCTGAGCCATAACTAGAAAGGGGAAGAAGAATCATTGACACGGAACCCAGCACCACCATTTCTACCACCAAGCTCCATCCTGGTGAACCAGATGAGCCAGAAGAAGGTGAACGCCTCTTCCATTCACAGATGTGGGTAAAAGGAACCCCGTCGCACTTCATCATGGATAGTGGTAGCCAAAAGAAGCTCATCTCAGCAGAGGTCTTCAATTGGTTGGCCTAGTCGACAACACTGCACGCACAACCATACACAATTGGATGGCTCCGCCAAGGAAGAAATCTTCGCGTCAGCCAAAAGTGTCGATTGTCGTACGACATCAATCCCTTGCAAGACGAGGTATTGTGTGATGTTTCTCCTCTCGAAGTTTGCGATGTTATTTTGGGCCAACCTTATATATGGAAACGTCATGTTGTATATGAGTCTAGGCCTCATAGTCTTATTATTACTTTGAACAGAAAATTATACAGGATACCCGAGGTAGTCCCACCTAGTGCTATTTCCTTGATCTCTGCTAAGCAATGCAGGAAGGTCATCTCTCAGATGGGGAAGTTTGTTTTTTTTGTGATTCGCTCTCAGAATAAGAGAAATATCATAGCCACATCCAGGGTCTCTGCGGCCGACCTCTCCACATAGAAGAAGCAAGTAGATAAGGTTGTGTAAGAATACTTAGATATTTTCTCCTCACCTACTGGGGTACCTCTGCACTTCCAGGTCAAGCACCCCATCAATCTAACCCATGGCGCACTTTTTCCCAATGGTCCAGTCTATCACTGCTCTATGTTAGAGAATGAGGATATCAAGCAATAGATCTAAGAACTTCTCAAAAATGGGCACATCTGTCCCATATCATCACCTTGCGAGAGCCCAATCATGCTGGTACAAAAGAAAGATGGAACCTGACGAATCTGCATTGATTACTAGACTCTGAATAAAATCACAGTTAGAAACCGGTACCCGATTCCCCGAATCGACAACCTCCTTGATCAACTCATGGAGGCCAAATACTTCAGTAAGATTGATCTAAAGTTTTGCTACCACCAGGTCTCGATAGAACAGACAGATGTATGGAAAAATGTCTTCAATTCAATGGAAGGCCTTTTTGAATGGTTGGTCATGCCCTTTGGTTTGACAATTTCTCCAGCCACTTTCATGAGGATGATGGACGATATCCTGCGACCATTCACCAATAATTTTTTAGTGGTGTATTTGGATGACATTCTTATTTATAACAAGACTTGGGCCGAACAATTGCAGCATATTCAGCAGGTTCTACACACCCTGCGGTAGCACAAGCTATATGCCAACTTGGAAAAATTCTCCTTCGGCATGGACAGGGTCCATTACCTATTCTATATAATTTACTAGCATGGTGTACATATGGATCCATCCAAGATCCAAGTCATCCATGACTGGCCAGCCCCAACCACACTCATTGAGCTTCAGATCTTCTTGGGCCTTGCCAATTTCTACCGCAGGTTTGTGTTGGGATTCTCCCATATTGCATGGGTCGTTAGCCAAATAACGAGGGGTGGTGGTAAGGAGAAATGTTCGTGGTGTCGGTCCCAACAAAAAGAATTCGGCAATTTGAAGCAACACTTTTGCTCAGCCCCAGTACTTTCACTACCAGACCTGCAACAACCCTTTGATATCGAGACAGAGGCTTCAGACTATGCGGTGGGCACCGTTCTCACTCAACACAGACACCCCATGGCCTATCATAGTGAGACACTATCAAATGTTGTCCGTAAGTACCCTACTTATGAAAAAGAAATGTACTCCATTGTGAAATCCTGCCGCTAGTAGAGACATTACATTCTTGGGAAGGAGACAGTTAGCCACACTAATCATAAGCCACTGTAGTTCATGAAAACACAAGGAAAATTGCAGAATGATCGCCATCAAAAGTGGTCCACATACTTGCAACAATTCTGCCTCAACATCAAGTATAAAACAAGAAGCACCAATCGCGTCGTTGATTGCCTCAACATACCTCCCTTTGTGGCACTCACCATAGTGCTAGACTCCTGTGGCCATGAGACCTTTGGATGGCCCCAACTCTAAGAGAGAGACCCGAACTTCACCACCACCTACCAAATGTTGGGTGGAAATGCAGTTGTTGATAATTTCCATCTTCAGGATGGGTTGTTGTGTCGTCTAGGCCATATCTATGTTCCATCAAGTGAGCGAGCAAAGTTGATCTGGGAAGCCCACTACAGTCGGGTGGAAAGACACTTCGACATCAAAAAGATAGTGGCGATGCTACAGAAACATTTCTACTGGCCAAAACTTCAACATGAGGTTAGCAAGTATATCAAGTCCTGTACTGCCTGTGCTATTGTCAAACTGAACATTAAGAAATAGGGCCAATACACCCCTCTTCCTACTCTTGACAGGCCATTGGAATCCATCTCAATGAACTACATGTCGGGCCTCCCATCCACCAAGTGGGGAAATGAATGTGTTTTTGTGGTTGTTGATTGCTTCTCTAAGATGGCGATTCTGGTTGCCTGCAAGAAGAACATCACAATAGAGGCCATTTCCAAGCTCTTATTTGAACGAGTCTGGGTACATTTTGGAATCCCACAAACCATTGTCTCAGATCGGGACTGTCAATTTCTCAGCACATTCTGCTCGAGACTCTAGTCACTGCTAGACACCAAGCTCACCAAATCCATGACCTTCCACCCCCAAAAAGATGGCCAAACCAAGGTCGTCAATCGAATGATTATGCATATCCTTCGCATGTATAATTCAAAGCACCCTCACACATGGGATGAGAGCCATCCCTATTTCCATCATATCTACAACCGAGCCTTGCATAGCTCAACTGACCACAACCCCTTTCAGGTAGGGTTGGGATTCCAACCATTGGGTCCCATAGATGTTGCCCTTCCCTTGCGGTCACCTCAAACGACTCATCTCCTGCTCCAATTAAAGTTTACAAATCCACCCGATTCATTGAGCAGATCCAACACATCCGCCAACAGGTTCAGGATATCCTACAGAAGTCCAATGACAAGTACAAGCAGCGCCATGATCAACATCAGGTGCCACATAAGTTTTAGGTGGGTGACAAAGTTTGGTTGCACTTGCAGAAAGAACGCCTTACAGGACCCCATCGGAAGCTTCTCTCACTTTTTTATGGGTCATACACCATCACGAAGGTCGTGGGGGATAATTATTTTGAGCTCAATATTCCTCCTTTCCTTGGCCTGAACCTAGTGTTCAATGTGGATCTCCTTTGCCCTTATTTTCCACCATTATTGGACACCTCAGACGTAGCAGAGCAACTGACACCAAAATAACTCAACCATGACAGCATAAAATAGGCATGCAACGATCATATTGTGGACACATAGATCAGGCACACTCGACAACAAAGGATCCAACTTTATCGAGTCGTCAAAGTAGGGCAGCTCCTGCACCAACGCAAGTGGCTCACCCGAGGCCAAATTCAACATAAATTTCCTCATCTCATGGGGGAACTCAATGAAATGGAGACCATTGCTTCCTAAGGAGGGAGGATTGATCCAGGTGGATATCAGTGGCCACCCACCTTTTCCATTTGGCTCAAAATGGTTTTCTGACAATTTTGGCAATTTACTATTTTTAGGAGTTTAACTTCCGGGGCATTTTGAGGGCCTAAATGAAGGTTTTTTGGGATAGATATTCTCAATCATATCCAAAGGAATAATTTATCCCCCAAAATGAATCTCCTCAACGATACCTTTCCAACAGGCTATCATACGCCTAAAATGGAGATTGTATGCAAAAGTTACGATCCCAGGAAGTTGATGTACTAACTTACCCAAATAGGGCCCACATGACTTTTGGTGCTTCATCTCCTAGGGTTAGGTTTTTGGATGTCTAGGGTTTTTGGAATTCCTTATTATTGTAAAAATGCCTTCAGAGCCTCATTGTAATCATATTATTGTGAATGAGCTCAATCATCACATCTCTTCTTAGAGATAAGCCACCAACATTCCAGCAAGCTTGTTTCCGATGCATTTTACAGTTTCATCTTATTTTCTTATTGAATAGAAAACCAGTTTTACTGTATCTCTGTTAGTTTTTGTTAAGCACCTGTTAATAATCTGTAGTCATTTCATTTTTCTCATAAAATATAGATCAACTTGAGTGTCCATTCAAATTTAGTTCCCTTCTTTTGCGAAGAAGTGATGGGATGAGAAATCTTAGAGAACCCTACTATGAACCTTCTGTAGTAACCAGCTAATCCCATAAAATATCTGATATCTGACACATTTCTGGGAGTTGGCCATCCTCTAATGGCTTCGATCTTATCTGGATCTACTTCTATGCCCTCCTTTGAAATAATGTGTCCCAAGTAATGGATCTGCTTTTGATAAAAATAACACTTAATCAACTTGGCATACAATTGATGTTATCTCAGTACTTGTAATACCAGTCTTAAGTGATGTTCATGCTCCTCTTCAGAATTAGAATAGATAAGTATGTCATCCAGGAATACTATGACAAACTTATCCAAATGATTTCTGAATATGCCATTCATTAAGCACATGAAGAAAGTTGGTGCATTGGTCAATCCAAATGGCACCACTACAAATTCAGAATTCCCATACATGGTCCTAAAGGTTGTCTTATGAATGTCTTCTTCCTTGATTCTTACCTGATGGTATCCTACCCTCAGGTCAATCTTTGAGAATATCTTTTCTCCTCTTAGCTTATCAAAGAGGTCATCAATTCGGGGTAAAGAATACTTGTTCTTTATAGTGTACTTGTTCAACTGTCGGAAGTCAATACACAACCTCAAGGTTCCATCCATATTTTTGACAAAAAGCACTGGTGCTCCCCAAGGTGAAACACTTGGAAGTATGTACCCTTTCTTCAACAATTCCTCCAACTGCATTTGTAATTCCTTTAACTCTGGTGTGCTCATTTTGTAAGATGTTTTTGACACTGGGGCAGCTCCTGGCACTAAATCAATTAAGAAAGCTATCTCCCTCCTTGGTGGAAATCCAGGTATTTCTTGGAATACATCTTCAAATTACTGTGGCACCGAGAAATATTCAAGGCTTGGGCCCTTTGTATTATCTGGCTCTTCCACATGAGTTGCATACAGTTGACATCCTTTTCTAAAACATATTTCCAGTTGTAAGGCTGAAATCTCCCTTATAAAGATGGGTCTTGGAACTTCTTTCATAGTGCTTTATTTTACATTTCCATAAAGACATGTAAATGCCTTGTTATGACAATCTAGGATAGCATGATGCTTGTCCAACCAATCTGTTCCAATCAGAATATCATAAGACCCCAATGGTATGATATTTAGATCAGTACTAGTATTCATGCCATTAAGACTTATGGAACAAATTCTGACCATGTCATGGATTCTTCTTTTGGTTCCAGTGGCTAACTCTACCAAGCTTGATTTTCCAAGTTTTCTTTAATCCAAAAGTAATATATCCACTATCTTAGGATCAATGTAGTAATGACTTGCCTGTGAATCAATCAAATTAGAAATAGGTTGATTTATGATCTTACCTTCCACCTCGATCATATTGGACTGGTACTCTGCTTGTCGATCATCTAAAGCTGCATAGATTCTTCTCATATCATCGACTGTTGTAGCCTCTTGGATGTTGTGAACATTCTTCACTCTGTCCTTTCTGTGTGGGAAATCCATGTACATGTGATATTCCTTGCATCCCCAACATTGGATTGGTGGTCTTCCCCTTTTTCCCAAGGAATCTTCCTTCTTAAAATCTCCCCTAGCATATTGATCTTGATGATTTCTATTAGGATCATTCCTATTGAAGGGAGGTTTGAATCCTTTCCTCCTGTGATCAAAATTCACATTTTTCTTGTCCTTCCAAGGTTTCTGCAAGGATTCTCTTCCCTGGCCTTGCTCATACACATATTTATCCTTCCTGATGGTCTTCGTCAAGGTCTTGGGTTCATCATACTTGATCTTCTCCTTATAAAAGGCTGGAAAACCACTTAGAAACCTCTGTATTTTCACTTTCTCATCACCAATGAACCTGACATACTTTAACAATCCCAAGAACTTCTTCTCTTATTTTTCCATAGTCATGCTTCCCAACCTGAGTTCAAATAACTCCTGCATTTTCTTGTCATAGAAATGATTTGAGAGGTACTCCTTCTGGAAGTACTTCTTGAATTGTTTCCAAGTGATCCTACTTTCATTAACATGTTCCACTTGCTTTAGTTGGTCCCACCACATTGCATATTTCCCATGTAAATGGTAGGTGGAAATCCTGGCTTCCATATTTGATGAATAGTTATGCAACTGAAAATATCTCCTGAGCCCAAGAAACCATGCTTTGGCAACATCCTCCCTTTCTCTTTCACCATCGAGGGAAGGTGGCTTGAGCTTCCTCATCTCTCCTTGTAAACTATATACCTCTAGTTTCCTTCTTTGTTGTTTAACAGGGGACACCTTTGGACTACTTGTAGGATATTCTGATGCATAAAACTTTATTTCTAAGTAAGGAGGTGAGTGGTGTCCATGAGCTCTGCTAACACTCCTGGAATGACCAGCTCTTCCACAATCATCCCTTCCTTCATGGCACCTGCCTTCTTCCTCTTGTCTTGAGGTTGATCCCTTCTTCATTTGTCTTTACAACTAATTTAAGCTCTGCAACACTCGAACATTTATCTGACTTTTCTCTCTCATTAGTCTCTCATTGTCTTCTTTGTAGCTCTACACTTCCATCTTCTAGCTTCTTACCATTTCTGTTAACGTTTCCTTCTCTCCTTTTCCCTTGCATCCCTTCGACTCTGTCTCTACATTACCAACTATGGTATTTTTTCCCTCGGCCTCCTTATCATGACTAGAGGCTCCTCTTCCTTCTTCCATTTCCTCAATATGCATCCTGAGTTGATGTGCTTAAGTCCCTTAATTATGCAAAATGTGCAAGTGACCATTTTGTTAGATCTATGCATATGATAAAAAAAAATTCCAAACCATGCTACAAGTCTCTTTATTCATTTTTTTTGTTTGTTCATGGAGATCATATCCCCATTCTCCGAAAATAACAACATCCTGTTATCCTTGGATGACACAGAACTTCATCATGTGCAGGCGCTTCCTTCAAACAATCTTCCTAGGTGAATTGCAACTAGAAACCACAGCTAAATCCTTCCTTAGCACTTTTTTGTTTCGAAGACAACCAATTCATCCCTTAGCCCTCCTTTCTTCATCTCTAAATATGCATATGTCCACAACTATGACCCTTTGCTTAGCTAAAAAAAGTGCTTTTCCAGAGCTTCAACACTTCAAAACTTTTAGCCATGACCAGATCAGTGGTCCTCATCCTCTTTCACGATCAATGATCGAAATCCACTTCCGGAGTCTCAAATTTTCTCGCTTGCCTCCTATCGGAAGGCTTTTACCCAGAGTTCATGATCTTCCAACGAGTGTCCTCCCACAGATCAATGGCTATGAATCACTTAGGCTCTTTGGGCTTCAGAAGTTTCGAACTTTCCTTCCGCACTTTCTCCTGGAGTGCTTTTACCTGAAGTCGACGATCCTTCGACGTGTGTCTTATGGAATTAACGGTTGATATGTACTCCGACCTTCGGGCCTTCAAGATTTTTCGAGCCAATGCGGTCTGTCACATCTTTCCCCATTAGGGTGACCAGTCCTCAGACTATACGATCTGTTGCCACATGGTGAAATAATGGAAGCGAGCATGTGGCCCAATCAGGTGGGTGACACGTGTCATGTTCTAATTGACTTTTCAGTATTCAAATGCTCAAAAATTACTGACATGTTGCACACATCCCATGTGTCCATGTCATCCTAGGTGACGTCCACAAGCTACGTCACTTTAGAAAATTTTGGGGTCCACATCATTTCCTGGTGGCATCATCGTGCCCCCTCATTTTGGCTCTTCGGGCTCCGGGACTTTGAGAGTTTTCCATACTAGCACACTTCCAATTCTCTTGAACTCTGAATTCCCGGACTGGACAATCTGTCACCATGTGTCCTCCTGGATGATGGATGACTAAGATTCACTTTGGGTCTTCACCCGGAGTCCACGGATCTGCACCACATGTCCTCCTTAATCTGACGATTGAGGCTTACTTAAGGTCTTCAGACTTCAGAAATATCAAATTTCAAAACTTATCTAGCCCCACTGGATTTTATCTGAAGCCCTAGGTTTGGCAATGCGTGGCTCTCAGCAGATCAATGGCTAAGATGCTTTCGGGTATTTGGGTTTCGGAGGTCTCAAACCTGAACTGAAAACCTCTCAAACAAATTCCTCTAGAGTTACTAATCTGTTGACACGTACCTCTTGGTGATTGACAGTCAAGATATACTTCGGCTATACAAAATTTCGATGTTCGAGCCCTAACCTATCACATCATGGAATTCCTTCCAATTTCTGGGGGCATGCAACTCGGTTCCACGCAATGCCTCTTTTCCGTTGATATCACTCTCCAATGGGATCTAATGACTATGACCTTAACCCTTGCTTCCTTTGCATCGAACGACCCCTTTTCCATGTCCTTTGATCCAACAATACTAGATTCATCTTGATCCTAGAGTGGTGATCGCTCCCGAATTCGAAGGGGATGGTCACGATCCTTCGAACCCCTTACCATGGGTCTCTAATGTTCTATCTCATGCGTAGATTTTGCAATGCCATTCCTTCTAAGATTTTCAACTCCATAGTTAGAATTCGATTTGTAACCACAAGACTCTGACCAACAGACCTGGCCCATACTAGCCCGGTGTTTCAACTAGAAGCACTGATACTAATTTGTAACATACCCAGCCACCCACAGGTCGAGGTATGCTACCTTCAAGCCCACCCTTGGACTTATTTCTCTTACTGATACCTTTTCATTATTTAAGGATGCATAAAAGAAAATACTTTAACGACATGCAAAAAAGTAAACAACAAGCATGCATAGTCTAAAGATTCAATTAAACGATAATTAAATATACAACAAAAATAACATTCAAATACATATGAATGATACCATAATAGAGAGAACTTATCTTTATGAAATATGAGACCAACTGGATACAGACCAAGGACATTCCACCCAACCATAGACACCACTACTCCAAAAATCAACAAAAGTGTCACCCCCGAGCTAGGGCTATGAATGCACAAGGATGGTTCTAGAGTGTACTTGGCTTCCCAAACTAGTCAACACTCACAATTTTCCCAAATGAGTCAGCTCTCAAGCTCTCACAAGCTCCCCATCTCTCACAACAATCCAAGTACCCAACTCTCTTCTACCTAACTTGCACCACCCAAGAGAACAAACCTCCACCCTTCTCTGCCAAGTAGTCCCTTAGGAATTCCTTCTCCTTATTCAGGCTCTAGCGCAACTGGTCCAGAATATCAATGTTGGAACTCTCGGGACTCATAGCTGTGAGCAACGCTGGACACAAACAAACGCATCTCAGACATGCGGCCTCAGGTCATGGCTGGTTCACACTAGCAACAACTATAGCAAACTATACTATGGCTATTCTTCAATAGTTCAACTCCCTTCCTGAGCCAAGACGCGAACGCAAGTGAGGTTGGATCAATGAATGGGTAAGTGGGTTCATGAAAATGCATGCATGAAAGTGAGTGATGGAAATGAAGGAATCATACAGGAAATCAATGAAAAATCCATGAGTCAAACCCCACCATCAGACCAGAGGTGGGTTTAAGTAACCTCGTGAGAAAATCAAGAACCTCCTAGCCTTTCCCAGGAAGATCACATAATCGATCCCCTCCCTTAGACAAAAAGGGTAATTAACAATAGGAATAAACACTTAGCCCCTCAATCCCCACTCTCTTGTGGAATCATAGCCCCTATAACTCTAGTCCTTTTCCATCTAGTAGCCAATGATGTGTTTATTATTAATAATGATCAAAACATTACATGTCTTGGGAAAACTAGCCTTTTAATAATTGTTTGGGCACTTCAGCCTCTCAGCATTGTAACAATACATTATTTAAAAATGGGGGTTCAAAACCTGGGGTGTTACACTGCAGTCGTGACAATGGCAATGGGGTCTGCGTCGATGATCTGTCTTTTACCAGTATTTTTAGAATCAGATTCTGAATCAGGGTTCAACTCCTTGTCTTTGATCTCGACCACCAATAACTATTTTGAGCAAAATTCCTTAGTGTTGTGCCATGGGATTTTGTTGAAATCTCACCATTTTTTGGTGTCCTTCTTTTTCTTTCCATGACCCTTCTTTTCCTATGGCTTGGACTGGTTTTTGGAAGACTGTTTGTTAGGGTCGTATTTATCATACTTTGTTTGTTGCATATTTGTAGACCCAAACTCCCATTTTTTCTAGTGCTTAAATTTCTTCTCGATTTTAACAACATATCAATAAGAAACACCAAGTGATGAGATGTCTAGAAAATCCATTTCAGTTTGGATGTATCTGTGTAGAGTCCCACGGTATTTCATAACCAAATTTCCTTCGAAGTCTTTGATACCCATATTGGTGCGCAAGGTATGGAAGGTATTGGTGAACTGCGGAACTTCTTGGCCCTTCTGTTATCGCAGTGTGGTCCATCTCATGTACTGGTCCTCATAGTTTCCAATAGGGTAATACTATTTTTTTACCGCATCCACAAAAAAATCCCAAGTGGGCTCGACCCCATATATTCCAGACTCCTCTGTGGAACTTTGCTCCCAGTAAGTTTCCCACAAATGTTTGACATGGGGGAGAACTTTAAGGAGTGCGAAGGTGATCTTTTCCCTGTCTAGGGCATCCGCATCTATCTGAACTTCAAATACGAGAATATAATAATTAACTTGTACCTTGAAAGGAGAGGTGCTTCCAAAGTGGCGTTTTGAAGAAGATGCACCTGTTGCTATTGACAGACGTTGAAGGATGTGGGAAAAAATCTCCATCATTTCGTCCCTCTGTTGCGTGAGAGCTTGCTCAAGCAACAAATTGATATAATCGTCTTCTCCATCGTTTTTCTTTTCTTTCTCCATGGCTAGTTTCTTGGGTGTGTGAGAGCGATTTTATTCAAGAGAGACAATCTCGAGACCCAACTTTCTATACTCGGACCTCGTCGGGGACATGCACTAAAAAAAATGATCAAGAGTAGCCTACTCTGATACCAATGATCCAAATTATTTTCGGCATGAAATGAGAGTGGAGATATAATAAAGAAATGTATAGAGATATCTAGGATATCCAATAATATAGAAAAAATGTATCAAATATGCAACCATAAACACAGAGATGTAGTAATACACAATTTTCTATTAATGAGCTAAAATGTACAAAGAATGTAAAAACACAGAGTGAAAGACTCGCTAGAATGGTGACAACTTATCTCTGAGAAGAGATGTGTCCACTACTCGCATTCGCAAGAAGATGATTTTACAATAAGGCTCCAAAGGCCTTTTTATCATAAATAAAATCCAAAACCCTAACCCTAGAATATGAAAAGCGAACAGTTTTGTGGACCCTGTTTTGGGTAGTTTGGTGTATCAACTTCCCGGGGGTGTAACTTTGGAATAAAATCTCCATTTGGGGCGTACGATAGCTCGTTCGAAAGGTATCATCGAGGATATTCATTTAGGGGGATCAATCAAAGCCTTAAGCTATCAATGATAATATCAATCCCAACAAAACCTTCATTTAGGCCCTCAAAATGGCCACAAAAGTTAAAAACTGCTAAAAATAGTAAATTACCAAAATTGACAAAAAACTGTTTTGAGCCAGTTGGAAATGGTGGGTGGCCACCGATATTCACCTGGATCATTCCTATAGATGGTTCTTTTGGATAGATATATTTATTAAAATAGAATTAGAGGGTATGAAAAAAAAATTCTTAGATATTATTGTAATAGAGCTCTGCTCTACTGGAGGTTTCCCCCTCGAAGTGGCAAGTGAGCATTGCTCTTAGTAATCAAATTTATATTTTTGGTGTTATTCTGGTATTATTCTCATTTTATTATGGTATTGTTCTAGTTATATCATTGTTTCTCTACCATTTCTAGCTAATTATTTATGTTTTGCATACTATTTTATAACTGGAATACTACAATGACGAGTGATTTGTGAGAACAAATCCATATATACCACACAAATTGATTGGTTTCTAAATATAAAGAAGCAATTCGTACCTATTGTGTATGTGGCACATCATGTAGATCAAGGAATTTCTCCATCTGAAGTATCCATGTGATTAGATCCTTTCCATCAAATTTCCTCATATCAATCTTAGGAAAGTGGTTGGTCTTCAACCCAAAGTTGAAGTTTCTCCATTCTTGATTCATCTTCCTTTTGTCCTCATCATGAATTTCATGGGATACATTTTCACTTTCAAGTGTCCTCTCTATTAGAAAATTTTTCAATCCTCCATGATCTCCCTTTTTAAACCCTCCATCTTAGTATCCATTATTGCCTCCGACTTATCTTCAGTTGACTCCATCATCCCTTGTAGTTCATCTTTTGTTATTGTTGTAATG
>SNQJ01S0091871.1:17064-32696 GCA_010110895.2 Picea sitchensis | reverse complement strand
CATCTAGTTCCTTAACATATTTGTTGAAAAGAGAACTTTAGTTAACAATTGCATACATACATGATACCTCTTCACACCAAATATGACAAAAGGACATAGACAATATAACCTCATTGGTAGAAAACAAACTTGCATCTTAACCTCCAAATATTAAAGAATGCAATGACTTATGATAATACCATATTCCTAAGAATGTATAAAGCATTAGGTAGCAGGAATATTGAACAAGTGCAACTTGCTAGTGCAAGATAAGAATAGTAATACATTATGAAAAGGTGGATATCTCTATAGAAGGTCAAAAGTAATAAAAGTTCCATCCCTAAAATGAAATCCAAATTAAAACTTCATGTGAGAAATATCATACGGTAAAAGTTCTATTCCTAAAATAAAAATAGGAAAATTTTTATTGGAAAAGTCAATTGATGATAGAGAATGCCTTCGTATGTCCTTACCGTAATTAAAACTACACACCCTACAAACCTCATGTTAGAGGATAGAGTTGTCATTATAAGTGTTTAATACTTCCAATATTCAATTAATTAAATAGACAAGCCTTGAGCTGACCACCATTGGTGCATGCTGACCACTGAAGTACGTAACACACAAAAAAATATAGTTGATAGACCATTATTTCTACCAATATAATCTAGCTCACCATAGCTTCTTACTACAATTAGCTTCACTAATACATGTACACAATGATCTAATATCCAATTTATTGGATATCTTTAGCTCTCATCCCAAAGTAAATTTTGAATAAGATTTGGAAGTTATGCTTCTCCTCTTTATGGAAAGGTAATAAAAAAATGTATAGAGATTCCATTGGTGAGGTAATAAAAAATGTATAGAGATTCCATTGGTGAGTTGGAAAATGATTTTCTCAAAAGATTTAGCAACAAAAGGATCCTAGAAATTCATCTCTATGCAAAACAATATTAGAAAGTAAACACACCTCTTCCTAATGTCAAAAGGACTACTTTAGATCCACGGATAAGATGTTTATACGTGGATCCGTATTTTGGAAACTAGTGGTAATCTCTTTCAACTTAATAAGAAAATATTTACACTAGAAGGTAAGAATTAGAATAGATGAGCGGACTAGAAAATACCAAGGCTTCAAGATGCATGAGGGCCCGAGGGATGAATCGATGGATATGAATATTTTTTTCTTGCATAGGTTAAAAAGACTCCTATTCAATCTCCTTTGGGTCAAGGTTGGCTAGAAGGAATTAAAATTGGGTTAAGTTGAGAGGGAAGGAAAGATTTAAGATCCCATCTAACTAAGGAAATAATAAGGCTTTCAAAAGATTCAGATTCCCTCGGATGGGGGACCCAAAAAAAAGTGAATACTCTATCAAACTCGGATAGAAATCTCTCTTATTTTTTGAATAGAAAAATGACCATAAGTGGTGTTTGTATTGGTTATGGAAGCTCCAAGATCCACTAAAATTAAAATTTCATATGTGGTTGGCTTTAACAAACAAAATTATGTGGTTGGCTTTAACAAACAAAATTCTATTGTGGGACAAAATCCATAAGCATGGATGGGAGGGTCTAAAAAAAATGTCTATTAATTGAGGAATCATTTGAATCAATTTCCCATTTATGCATCCACTACCACTAATGAAGGAATTAGTGTGGAGTTATGTGAAGGATGCAACCAATGGGAAATTTGAATGAAGCATATCAGACTTTGAAAGTGGGATATAATCCTAGGGTTGTCAAAGCAAAGGAAATGAAAACTACCTAGCACTTTATTTATTTGAAGGCAATTCAAGGTCAACAACCAAATTTTTTATAGGTTAAAATCATCTCTTTCTTATGTGTTTGACATGCAAAATTGAAGCCTCCTAGGTAGGTGATCATGCTAGAGGTGGATCTCAATCTTTCTCAAGGATACTTTGATGTCACTGCCAATGGATTCAGTAGCAAGTGATATTGCAGGCATACAAGTTACTTAGGGGAACACAAGAGTAATATTTAGGATTCATTTCGGAAGAGGATTGAACAAGGTAGAACTAATGGAAACTACCTCCTAGATTTCCATTGTATTGGAGAAGGGCATTCAATATCTTGTAGTCTTTGGAAATTCAAAACTAGTAGTTGGTTGGCTCTGAAGGGGTATTCAGGTTCCAAATATACACTTTCAAGAAAAAATTTCAAGAGCTTGAACCATCACTATAAAATTTAGGGATATCACTTTCACACACATCTACATGAACTCAATTCTAAGGTAGGCTCTCAAGATCAAAATCCACCACATAGAAAGATGCAAATTCACACATGAGGATTAATTGTATCTTTTTGCTTAGATACCACTTTAGGATGAAGTTCTATGAAGGGGGAGTATACATAACACCCAATTCTTTCCCTAGACTAGTAAATTTTTATATGTGGATCTGGATATGTATCTCACATTTTATGATTTGCTAAGACACTAGGTGATATGCCAAACTTCATGATTATGATGTTTGATTTTGTCTAGTTATATATGTGTGTGTCTGTATGTATGTATGTGGTCCTAATGATTTTGAAAGTATTTGAATGAATGGTGTTATGTAAATTCTATCATGCACACAATTTATTGCCCAAAATTGTGATATAGTTTTCTTATTATTTAAAAGTTGAATAAGTGTATGATTTCAAATGGAATGTATAATGAGGAGTACTTGTGTTATTTCAAATGGAATGTGTAATCTTTAATATTTGTTTTTATTGTTAATGGATAATGGAACATGACGTTTTGATTTAATCCATATTTGACACAAATTCATTGGTGTGTGATGTGCTACAAGCATGAGTGATTGGATAATAGTTCAGGATGGAGAGCGTGTGATGATGTGTACCTAGTGGGAGTCCATACCCATAAGAGACTTTAATCAAGACTTATAATTATGGTCCTAGGACATAATAATGCTCTCACCAAACTTATCCTAGATACTTTAAATATGATTTTATTACTTGGGGCTTGCGATCCTTATAGATGCCTGTGGTCGTAGAGCCTTATGAGATGTCAAAAGTCAAGTAGAGCATTGGAATAGTTAGAAACAACATTTCAACTTTCAATGATGAAATTTGAATAGAGCCTTCAAGCAATGTTGTGAATTTCAATGCCTACTATAGACACCCATGAGAGGAGTTGTAACACCATCTCATGGGGATTAAAATACAAAGACTAACACCAATAGAGGTGTAACACCCCAAGGTTGAGCCCCTGCCGAATTGTAATTATGTTTATAGGTTGGTGAGCCAAGTGTTTATAAGCTGGAAGACTTATGTGTTTATTAGGCCGGAGAGCCCAAATGCTAAGTCCAATGAGCCTGATTTTGTATATGTAAATACTCACATCATTAATAAAATTGCATCATTGCGTGTAGACCGACCACAAAGAAAGAGTTATGGGGGACTAAGCTCCACTAGGTAGGGAAAGGGAAGGGGCTAAGTGTCTAGGAATATGGGCTAAGCTAGAGGGCTTACCTCTAAAGGAATAATATTATCTTATTATTTCCTAGAGGCTAAGGTTTGACATAACCATGTTGTCCTAAGTTCATGGAGAAAGGGAACAAGTGTTAAGTGGAGCTCATGAAGCTTCAGGAAGACATGTGTCAACCTGGGCGCATGAAGTTTTTAGGTGGGAAAGTCAACTCATTGGGGGTTACCTCACCATTCTCACCATTTTGCGATGGTCGTGACTCTGCAGGTCATACATACTCTCCACTGATGCACACACTGAGATAGGGAGAGCCTTGGCATAACCATCCATTGCCTCCATCATCGATCTTTGCAACTTCTGAAAACTACACACCCATGTTATGAAGCTAATCATTTTTTCTGTGAAGCGCAGCATGACTGCGTAGTGTCTGATCCATATCGTGCCTTAGCCTTTGTTGTTGCTACCAACATTTTCTTTGGACTGGTGTGGCTTGCTATCATTACCAGAGCCTTACCCAATTTTGTTTTGGAGGTTACCTGCTGGACTTAGGAACTGAATAGCAGAGGCAGGTTGTCAGGCCTGTGAGAAACTCTCTCCAGGTGAGAGAGTTTGTTGAGGAAGTGAGTTCTCCTGGAGGGAGTCTCGTAGCAGCTACAGTATTATGAGACTTTTGGTCTAGCCTGTTTTTGAAGCCCTGGAAGGGAGGTGGACAACCGATGGACTTGTGATAGTGAAGGTGTACACTCCTAGGGTGGGGAATGCATGTGGGGAATGAGGGTCTGTGGGATGTGGGCATAAGTGGCTCCTGGGAGAAAGTCCTTCATGTTGATCTGTGTGAATTTCCTTTTGTCCTTGCCAAGCCTAGGAATCCCTTGACCGATGGAGTTTAGTCCCAACTCAGGGGTGACCCATTGTTGAGCATGATGAACAGTGTGGTCTAAGGATGGGAGGTTCGTGGAAGGTCTGTACACATTTGGTGGCCATATATTAAAAGATAAGTACCAAATCTTTGTTCTTTGTATGATGTGTATCTTGAAATCAAGTTATAATGTTATTATAATTGTATGTATGTATTGCATGTATGTTTTAATGTTGTTTCCGCATGAATAGGTGCATGAATAAAATGTTATAGTTGTTTAAATTGCATTAGATAGATATGTATGTAAATATATATGAATATCAGATGTTATCTCTATTTATTCATGTTAAGTTTATATGTGAATATTCCCCAAATTTATTCAGTGGCATGGCCTGGCCTGTTGGTTTAAGGCCAGGAACGGTCACAAAATGGTATTAGAGAAGAAAAACAAAGATACATTTGTTTAGGTAGTGTTTTCAGCAGAGGTTTGAGGGTCGGGGATGTTACAGAATCGTATCAGAGCACAAATTTGTTCCTCTGTGGTGTTGCCCAACCTGTTGGGTGGTTGGGAATGTTACAAATTGGTATCAGAGAAGAAATGTGTTCCTTTGTGGCATTTCCCAGCCTGTTGGGTGGCTGGGGATGTTAAAAATTGGTATCAGAGCCAAGGTTTTGACACTGAGCCTGGATGGGCCTTGTTAATGTTTAACGAGACAAATATTTCAGAGTGAATTGTTGTCGAAAGGGACAAAATTCGAAGTTCAGAGGGTCATTGGGACTGTGTTAAGAAGCTCAAGAGGTATAATGGTTTATGAAATGGAAACAGAGAAAGAAGCCACAAAAATCTTTTTTTTGGGCCGCTAGATCGACCGAAGACAAAAAAAATTGTTAGATCAAGCCAAGAGCAAGGAGGTAAGGCGCAACAGTGAAAAACCTATATGCGCGCAAGTGATTGTGAGTCGTATATCTCACAGTAGTTTGGGAGTTTAGCGTTCTAGAGAAACAAAGTATGCTAAGGTAAAACATTCTGAAGCCCAAAGTTCCGAAGTCCGAAGTTAATCTAGACCGTTCATCGAAAGAGACACTTGTCAGCAGATTGGCTAGTTCGAGAATTCAACGTTCAGAGAAATGGAGTGTGCTAATGCAAATAGTTCTAAAGTCAAGAAGTATGGGAATGGCGTGGTCATTGATGTCAACTAAGGTGATGTGGAAAATTGTGCTGAGTGGACCCCAGGAAGATAAAGTAGTTCAAAAGTTTGGAGTTCGGGAGATTTGTGGAATGCAAGTGTAAAATCTTCCAAAGCCAGAAGTCCTGAAGCGACGTGACCTACTGACATTACTAGGGATGACGTGGACACATGGGATGTGTGCCACATGTTAGTGAGTTAAGAACCTTTGGAGAATAGAAATGCTAGTTAGATCATGACATGTGTCACCCGTCATACTGTGCCACGTGTCTTCTTCTAATATTTCACCATGTTGCACTCTTATTGAGCATGGCTAGTGGGGCCCCTGATGGTTGCAGGGGACGCTTGGTGTTAGATCATGCACTGTGGAGGATAGCCACTTCGGAGGGAAGTAGGATCGCGTGGGTTGAGAACTCCCGAAGGTTGAAGCGTCAAATTTCATCATGATCGTTGACAGTCGTGGACATGTGTCAGAAGATCTGACACTCCAGAGGTTTGTGGCATTGAAGGCTTTGGAAACCCTGATGCACGAAGTCTCGAAGCTAATTGTGGTTGTTTATTTGGGTAGAGAGCGGGGACCGTTGATTCCTCTCATCTAAATTGCGAACTTCACGAGTTCGGAGTTCGGGAGATTGGCATTGCGGTGAGTTGAAAACACCCAAAGCCTGAAACTCTGAAGCAAGGAGTAAGCACCCAACTATTAGCACTTGGTCACATTTGTGGTCACACGTGAGTTGAGGGCTGAAGAAAAAGGGGCTAGCGCCTGAAAGTGAATTGTAAGAACAAAGCAGGACTCAGAGATATAATCATGGGGATTCTTGATCGACACAGAACCGTCGAAATATAGTCTGATATTCTTTGATTGAATCAGATTGTTTAACTTATTTTGGAGAATTATTAAGTCTAATAGCCTAACAAAAATTCGGTTGTCTTCACATTTTTGCATCATTACCAATTGTCAGAACTGAACAGAATTGTTACCTAGTGAAGAGAAATGGAGGAAGCACGGGACTCTTACAGTCCGGAGGATGATGTTAGAGGAATGGATGTCCATTTGGGAATTGAAGGAACAAAATCCAATGGGCATGGATAAGAAATAGATAAAGAAGATAGCATGATGAAAATCATTAAGAATTTGCAAAAAAATGTCCAAATTCACCAGGAAGATAACAAAAGGCTTATGAGTTCCAGGGAGAAACAAGGAGACTTCAATATGAAGCTAATGCGGAGCCTGGAAAGAGTTGAAAAGAAATTGGATAAGGAAAGTGGATCTAGTAAATCAGGAAGTCACGTGACCCCTGATAAGGAAAGAAGAGGAAGAAGTGGTAGCAGGCATCACCAACACTTCCAAAAGCATTCGCATAAGAGAGCACATAGTAGCTCAAGTCCATCCCCTATCAAGAAGCATAGGAGATCTGAAGTGGATGAACTAAAGGGTGAAATGAATAATATAAAACCTCCCAATTTTGATGGAGAGCACAAGAAAGATGAAGATTTTGAGGCATGGTTGTTGGGCATGAGGAATTATTTCCAACTGCAGAATTACTCTTCTCGTGCAGAAGGAAGAATTGTCATCTATCATCTAAAAGGAAAAGTGTCTGTATGGTGGGATCATCTTGTGAAAGTGAAACACGTCAGAGAGAAGAATTTTACATGGAGGGAATTCAAGAGGCATTTTGAAAATAAGTACTTAACTAAGAGGTATTATGACAAGAAAATGAAAGAGTTCTTTGAACTCAATCTCGAAAGTATGTCCATTGATGAGTATGAAAAAAGATTCCTGGAGTTGTTGAAGTATGTCCCCTTCATCAAGGATGACACAGTTAAGATTCAATGGTATCTGAGTGGGCCTCCATCTTTCATCAGTGATAAGATCTAGTATGATGATCCTAAAACTATGGAAGAAACCATAACGAGAGAAAAATGCTTATTTGATCAACAAAAAGGGAAACCTATTTTCCAGAAGGCTTGGGAAGACAAGAAGAAGTTTAAAATGGAGCAGAGGTAGAAGGGGAACAAGACACCATTTTTTATAAATAGTCCTCAAGGAAAACCATTTTTGATGGAGCCTAGGATGGTTGAAGTAGGTGGGCAAAGGCCAAGGTAGAAACCTATGGAATGTTGGGGTTTTAAAGGAGATCATAGGTACATATATTGTCCTCACATAAGTGACAAAGTGAGATGTTTTCACAATTTTCAGCCAGCATAAACGGTAGAGGACATGGGTAGAAGAGTACCAAGGATCTATGCAGCCCTAGACAACAAACAAGCCGAGTTTCAATTACACATGATTGAAGTTGAAGGTATGATCAATAACCATGCCTTTACTATTTTAATTGACTCAGGGACTAATCATAGCTATATAGATCCTAGGGTAGTGTAAAGATTTCAATTACCAAGAAGAAAGTATGGGAAATCTTGGTTGGTGCAGCTGGCTACAGGAGCCAAGAGAAAGGTTGTTGAGTTGGTTAAATCATGTCTAGTGGGCATGAATGGAATGAGTACCAAGGCATATTTGAACATCTTTCCTTTGGGATCATATGATTTCGTAATTGGTATGGATTGGTTGGACCAACACCATGCCATATTAGATTGTCATAACAAAGCATTCGCTTGATTGGATGAGGAAGGAAATCGGAGAATAGTCCAAGGAATTCCCAAGGAAATTACTGTCCGAGAAATTTCAGCAATGCAGCTGAAGAAGTGTTACAAGAAGGGCTGCCAAATATTTGCAGCTCATATGGAAGAAACACCCAAGGATAAGGTGCCCAAATTGGAAGATCATTCAGCCTGAAATATTTTGGCGATGTGTTCAAGGAGGTACCAGGGCTACCCCCAAAGAGAGATATTGATTTCTCTATAAATTTGATGCCTGGAATAGCTCCAGTGTCAAAGACTCCTGACATAATGAGTACACTAGAGCTGAAGGAGCTACAAATGCAGTTGGAAGAACTTTTGAAGAAGGGGTATATACGCCCAAGTGTGTCACCTTGGGGTGCCCCAATGTTATTTGTGAAGAATAAAGATGGAGCATTGAGATTGTGCATCGACTTCAAGCAGTTAAATAAAGTAACTATAAAGAACAAGTATCATCTACCAAGGATTGATGATCTCTTAGATCAGTTGAAGGATGAAAGGATATTTTCAAAGATAGATCTTAGGTCAGGATACCATCAGGTAAGGATTAAAGAGGAAGACATCAACAAGACCGCCTTTAGGACAAGGTATGGTCATTATGAGTTCATAGTGGTGCCATTTTGGTTATCAAATGCGCCAACTATTTTCATATGACTAATGAATGGTGTTTTCCAAGAATATTTAGACAAGTTTGTCATTGTCTTTTTGGATGACATCCTTGTATACTCCAAGATAGAGGAAGATCATGTGCATAATTTGAGGATGGTGTTGCAAGTGCTAAGAGAACATCAACTGTATGCCAAATTGAGCAAGTGCTCATTTTATCAAAACAAAATTCACTATTTGGGGCATATCATATCTGAAGAAGGGATAGTCATGGACCCTAAAAATATTGAGGCCATTAAAGGGTGGACAACACCTAAGAATGTGACAGAAGCCACATCCTTCATGGGTCTAGTTGGCTACTACAGAAGGTTCATTGCAGGATTTTTTAGAATAGCTCACCCCATCACTTCCTTGCAAAGGAAGGGAAAGAAGTTTCAATGGACATAAGAATGTGAAAAGAGATTCAAACAAATGAAGCAGTTGTTAATCAGTGCTCCAATTTTGAAGATTGCAGATCCAGATGAAGATTTCATGTTTTGCACATATGCGTGCAAAGAAGGACTTGGTGGAGTCCTTAGTCAGAATGGATTTGTGATATGTTTCGAGTCCATAAAATTGAAAGAGCATGAAAGGCTCTATGCCACTCATTATTTGGAGTTGGAATCCATAATTCACGCTTTGAAGAAGTGGAGGAACTACCTCACGGGAAAGATATTTGAATTAAGGAAAAACCATAATGGTCTGAAGTACCTGTTTGATCAGCCTACTTTGAGTGCTAGGCAAAGTAGATGGTTGGAATTCCTTTGTGAATATGACTTTGATATCAAGCATATCAAAGGAAAGGAGAACAAAGTGGTTGATGCACTCAGTGGGAGAGTGCATGAATTGCATGCTACAACCATTAGCATGTATCAGACGAATATTAAAGGTGGAATTTCTGAGGCTACAAAAGTTGATTTGCAATACGTGGAATCAGTAACTAAATTGCAGCAAGGTAAAATGCAGCAGAAAGATGAATATTATGAATTGGGAATCGATGGAATTATCTTGTAAAGAAACACAGTTTATGTACCAAATTCTTTGAAATTGAGGAGTGTGATTTTAAAAGAGATGCATAATGTACCTTATGTGGGACACCCATGATATCAGAAAACAATTTCAGTAGGCAAGAGCCATTACCATTGGCCAGGTATGAAGAAAGAAATTGCATATTACATTGCCAGGTGTATGGAGTGTCAAAGGGTCAAAGCTGAGCATAGACACCTAGCTGGGTTGCTACAACCATTAACCATTCCTAAGTGGAAGTGGGAAGTGGTAACAATAGATTTCATCACAGGATTACCCAAAACAAACAAACAACATGATTCCATCATGGTGGTGGTAGATAAGCTCACAAAGGTCGCCCATTTTATTCCATTGAAGACTATTCACAAGGAAACTGATGTTGCTGATATTTATATGAGGGGAGTAGCACGCTTGCATGGCATTCCCAAGAAAATTATGTCTGACAGAGACCCAAATTTTACCTCAAAGTTTTGGAGAGGATTATTCAAGGGGTTCGAAATGAACCTGAACTTCAACACAACTTATCATCCTGAGTCTGATGGACAAACAGAAAGAGTTAATCAAGTGATAGAAGATATGTTAAGAATGTATGTGATGGAAAAACTATCTAAATGGGAAGATTATCTACACATGGTAAAATTTTCCTACAACAATGGGTATCAAACATCACTGAAGATGAGACCGTTTGAAGCACTTTATGGAAGAAAGTGCAACACCCCAGTAAGCTGGGACAACCCAGCTGATAGGGCAGTGGTTAGGCCGAAGCTACTCAGGGAAATGGAAGAGAAATTGTTTGAGATAAAACAGAATTTGAAGGCTACCCAAGACAGGAAGAAAATCTATGTAGACAAAGGTAGAACCCACAAAGAGTTTAAAGTAGGGGATCATGTTTTCCTGAAGGTGAAAGCCAACAAAAGTTCCCTGAAGCTGGGAAGCTGTTCCAAGTTGGAAACCAGATATTGTGGACCATTTGAAATTCTAGAAAGGATTGGACCGGTAGCTTATATGCTTGCATTGCCTACACCCATGACTATTCATAATGTATTTCATGTATCATTGCTCAAGAAGCATATACCTGATGCTAATCATGTGATTGATTGGAATGTGATTCAGATGGAGCAAGAAGACGCTTTGCAAGTGCATCCCATGTGCATACTAGAATGGAAGAGAAAGAAACTCTGGAATCGAGTCGTAAAGATTGTAAAGGTTCAGTGGACCTGGTACGGTCCTGAGGATGCAACACAGGAGCATGAAGATGTTATGCGGGCAGAGTACCCACATATTTTTGAATATTTTGGAAATCTTGTTGTTGTTGTGTAAATAAGTTGCACTGAGGACAATGCAAAAATAAGGGGAGGGGATTGTAACACCCCAAGGTCGAGCCCCTACTGAATTGTAATTATTTTATAGGTTGGTGAGCCAAGTGCTTATAATCTGAAATACTTATGTGTTTATTAGGCCGAAGAGCCCAAATGCTAAGGCATATGAGCCTGATTTTTTATATGTAAATACTCACATCATTAATAAAATTACATCGTTGTGTGTAGATCGACCATGAAGAAAGAGTTATGGGGGACTAAGCTCCACTAGGTAGGGAAAGGGAAGGGGTAAGTGTCTAGGAATAGGGGCTAAGCTAGAGGGCTTACCTCTAAAGGAATAATATTATATTATTATTTCCTAGAGGATAGGGTTTGACATAACCATGTTGTCCTAAGTTCCTGGGGAAAGGGAACGAGTGTTAAATGGAGCTCATGTAGCTTTAGGAAGACATGTGTCAACCTGGGCGCATGCAATTTTTAGGTGGGAAAGTCAACTCGTTGGGGGTTCCCTCACCATTCTCACCATTCTGTGATGGTCGCCACTCTACAGGTCAGTCATACTCCCCACCGATGCACACACTAAGATAGGGAGAGCCTTGACACAACCAACCATTGCCTCCATCGTCGATCTCTGCAACTTTTGAAAATTGCACACTCGTGTTATGAAGCTAACCATTTTTCTTGTGAAGCGCAGCATGATTGCGTAGTGTCTGAGCCATATCATGCCTTAGTATTTGTTGTTGCTACCCACGTTTTCTCTGGACTGGCGTGGCTTGCTGTCATTACCAAAGCCTTACCCAATTTTGTTGCAGAGGTTACTCGCTGGACTTAGGAACTGGATAGAAGAGGCAGTTTGTCAGGCCTGTGAGAAACTCTCTCCAGGTGAGAGAGTGTGTTGAGGAAGTGAGTTCTCCTGGAAGGAGTCCCGTAGAAGCTACAATACTCTGAGACTTCTGGTTCATCCTATTGCTGAAGCCCTGGAAGGGAGGTGGAAATCTGATGGACTTGTGATAGTGAAGGTGTATACTCCTAGGGCAGGACATGTGTGTGGGGAATGAGGGTTTGTGGGCTATGGGCATAAGTGGCTCTTGGGAGAAAATCCTTCATGTTGATCTGTGTGGCTTTCCCATTGTCCTTTCCAATCCTAGGAATCCCTTGCCCTGTGGAGTTTAGTCCCAGCTCGGGGGTGACCCACTACTAAGCATGATGAGTAGTGTGGTCTAAGGATGGGAGGTTCGTGGAAGTTTTGCACGCAGTTGGTGGTCATATATTAAAAGATAAGTACCAAATCTTTGTTCTCTGTATGATGTGTATCTTGAAATCAAGTTATAATGTTATTAGAATTGTCTGTATATATTGCATGTATTTTTTAATGTTGTTTCCGCATGAATAGGTGCATGAACAGAATGTTATAGTTGTTTAAAATTCCTTAGATAGATATGCATGTAAATATATATGAATATCAGATGTTATCTCTATTTATTCTTGTTAAGTTTTATATGTGAATATTTCTGCAAAGTTGTTCGGTGGCATGACCTGGCCTATTGGTTTAAGGTCGGGAACGATCACAAAATGGTATCAGAGCAGAAAAATGAAGATATAGTTGTTTAGGTAGCGTTGTCGACAGAGGTTTGAGGGTCGGGGACGTTACATAATGGTATTAGAGAATAAATTTGTTCCTCTGTGGCGTTTCCTGACCTGTTGGGTGGTCGGGGACATTACAAATTGGTATCAGAGAAAAAAGTTGTTCTTCTGTGGTGTTTCCCGGCCTGTTGGGTGGTTGGGGACGTTACAAGAGGGACCCATGCCATGGAAAGAGGGATCATTTGAGCACTAGAAGGGGGATAATTGGGGGTTTTGAATGATGATATACCAGATGGAGATCAATTGGTGGATTGTATGAAACTATTTTTTAATGCTTTCATTTTATTATCACCGACCTTGTATGTTTTGATAATGTTTGTTGCACAAGAATTATGCATTACGTTAAGAACACAGATTATAATTGATTGATTGTTGCTTATTATTGGTACATCTAACAAAATACCTGTGATAGCTACACATCTACATCTTCACATGTACGATATTATACATAATGTAGTTATGAAGATTTATTTTTGAAATGTGAATCATATGTAGCTGTATGGTTGTCATTAGAGTGAAATTGTATGTTAGATTGGGGTTATGTGGGTATAATTACTAATTAAGTGAAATATTAATACTCCCATTCATAGATGATTTTAGGGGCTAAATTTCATCGATGGGCTAATTTTCCATGTTTTTTCCCAAAACAAGATTTGTTAATTTCCATTTTTTCTAAAAATGATTCGCCCAAATTCCATAGAATAAAATGATTTTTCCTTAAAAATCGCCAAAATTTTATAGAAACTATATAAAATCCTTAGAAATTTGAATATTTTCACAAAACTATCGCCAAACATTTTACATTTTGCATATTACGAACTAGTAAGATTAGCCCATATTTCTACACTTTAATATAAATTTTCATCCTTAAAATTATCCCTCGGACTCTCATTTTCTCTTTATATATATATTTAATTTTTTGGGTTTTTTTTTCCTCTTTAGTTTTCTAAGTTTTTTTTTTAATCTTTTATTTTTATATAATTTATTTTTTTTAATTTCAATTCTTTTTTTTTCTTAGTTTTTAATTTATAAAAAAAAATTGAATTATATTTTTTGCTAAATATTGAAAAATAGTGTTATTTAACTACAATTATTTTATGTGTATTGAAGTAAAGGTAAAAAATGTATTAAAAATGATATTTTCCACTATATTTAAAAAGCATGGAACCATAAATTAATTAAGGAGACACAATTATATGAAAATTCTTAATTTCAAAAAAGTAAATGGTAAAAAATATTTTAAGATTGAAAGAAGCATGGAAAAATGACTAAAAACACCATTGAAAAAAAAATATTGAAAAATTAAAAATAGATGAAAAAATAAGCATTTAAAAAAATAATGCGGAAACATTATGGATGAGAAAATTTAAAATATTAAAAAAAAACACCTAAAAAGGGAGGGGGGTGCTACCTGTGGCACCATTTTTAAAAACAGGGTAAAAAATGTGACCCCCCAAAAACGAGAACTATTTAGAGTTCTCATTAAGTTGGTAACTATGTTATTCCATAAGAAAGCCTCAATATGGGTATCTCTTTGGAAGAGTCATGGGTGGTGATGAAGTATCTTGGAGGCCTATTCATCCATATCTAAAGGCAATTGCAACATCTTAGTGTGAAAAGAATTGATGAGGCTAGTAATAAATCTCTCTACATTGGGATGAACTCCAAGAATGGGAAACAACAAAAGAGCCAAGAAGAGACTAGAAAGACAAAAGGTAAGAAGATTGTAGCCACGTTCTAAAAATGCACTATTCTGAATAAAAGTTCAAGTGAAGGATCAAAAGTTAAATGTTTTGTTTGACAATGGTTATCACCGCAATATAATTTACAAATCCTTAATAGATGAGCTTGTTTTAGACACTCATGATCTAGTACAATCATGATCTTTGTGTTGGATCCAAGAGAAAATTGTTATAAGAATTTCTAGGAGATGCAAAATCAAGTTTTCCATTAATGTTGATTATGCTAATAAAGTAGAACACAAAGTTGCACCACTAGATGCATGTGAAGTGATGTTTGGTAGTGCATACCTATGGGATATAGATGTGATTTTCTATAGGAAAGATAACAAAGATTTCTTTGTTAAAGATGGTAAGGCCTACCTTATCAAAGCACACATAGGGAGATGAAGAATGTCTTTGATAGAAATAGAACAAGGGCATATCAATAGCTTGAGTATAGCAAATAAGAAGCAAGTATCCTTCATCATTGATGGAGTAGTGTACTTGGAATGACAAGTGGAGGCCATGTGCTTCCACCTCCTTCAAAGATAAACTTTTGGAGACCAAAAGCCTCCCAATGGGGAGGTGTGATTCAAAACTGGATCCACACAAAAAAACCAACTTGGACTTAATACTCAACAATGAATAAAACTCAACAAAATATGAACGTAGGGTATGGAAGCAAGGCTCAAGGCTACAAGGTTGATGACAATGATAGAGGAAGTGGTTGACAGTGTGAAGGGCCCCACACTTATTCAGTTTGTTATCACTTTCCTCCAAAGCAATACAATGCCTTGAAAACACATAAGAATTAAATAATTAAAAAGAGAGAGAATAAGACAAATAAAACAAGGAACCATAAACTAGAATGTTCCCAGTAGGAGGAAAAAGGAGATGAGTGCTAGAGTGGGGAAATATTTCTTAGTGAGTCAATTCAACCTATAAAATTTTGCATAGCGTTGGAGAAGATATTATTTGGTAGAGAAGAGAGGGCTACTCAGAAAAATTATGAGTTTGTAATATGTAAATATCTAGAGAGCCAAAACACCATTGTAATTCTATAATTGTTGAGAAATCAAGACTGAGCTATGTCATTCAATGTTGGTTTTACCTTTTGAGTTTTCAAGGTAAAATTTTGTTTCTTATGGTGTTAAGTTGTTG